>CM041778.1:39383250-39573246 GCA_023374045.1 Limonium bicolor
CAGAAGCTCTACTTATACGAGCTAACACACGAACCTCACTAGCTTATTCACTAAAAGAATGAGCAAAGCAAAATATTACAAACGATAAGCTTGAAGGAATAGGAACAACACTCACATATCTTATAAGCTTGCACCTCACAAATCTAGCACATAGCAGAATATTTTTGGGGATTCGGCCTAAAAGCACAGAAGGAAATGCTTACACATCTCAGAAGTCCACACCTCACAGAGCTAACACTCAGAACTTGTTAAATGACTCACAAATTGAATAGGTGAAACAGAAGATTACTAACACTCAGCCAAAAGGCACAAGAACTCTCAGAGGTGTCCTTACCTAAAGGAAACATACTCGTGAACTCCCACCAGAACACAACACAGAACATACAACACAAGCACGTAACACAAGCTCACAACTGAAGCACACAACTCTGTCAAACAAGAACTCACATTTGGTCATCCTTTCCCAAAGGACCCGACACTCTCAAACTCACTCTTAGAACACACAAGCACATGCAAACAAACACTACGCTTCTGTTGTGCCACTCTGATGGGGGACCACCACAGAGCAGACACAAAAACAACACCAGATAACAATCAAAATCACGCAACAGATAGCACATAGCAGATAGCAGGCAAGACACGGAAGTGTAGACATGCAGACACCCAACAAATACCAACAAAAGCCAAACCTGGCTCTGATACCATTAAATGTAACGACCCCAAAACCACCCTGGTTGAGAGACCGTTACACGCCGCGCACTTATTACCTAAGACACGCAAGGCTACACTATCGAAACCCCAAAACAGAACTAATGCTCATATATTACCAAATAAACTATTACAACATGTCTTTACAATACACAGGTGGAAGCCAAACCGAAATACAAAGCATAATCTAATTACAACTGGGCACCATTGTAACACCCCTCTCCATAATCACGATATAATCCCTCACGTAGCAATAAATAAAAAAACGTCTCGCAGCGGTAAAATAAATAACTATTACAAACTCACTCGGGTGTCACCGGCCATTACTCGCCCATGCGAGCAACGTAGCCAAACCACATCCAACTTAAAATAAATAAACTGCTAACCGCAGTGATAACGAGAAATTCCTATACATCACACTAAATCCATAAATCAAACATCGACAAGTGAGCATCTACCCAATCCTGAAAATACACAACCTTACCATAAGACCATACACCATCTTCATTTCTATACAACGTCTCCAATTACCTGTTCCTGCTCTTCAGCTCCGACAATGATCAACAACCTGAAATGGTGTAGTATCAGCGATAGACGCTGAGTATGCCGGGCCTGGACCCTAATGGTCACTTGTCATTTTAACCATCATTATTAGATGGTTTCATGCTTTACCATTTTACAGTTATTCAATACTGTAGCATAAATGTATAATATACATAATCAACCATCCAAATATCCATAAATGTTTAACCATCCATAACCAAACAATCATTTAAATATCACTAACCACAATTATATATCGAACGTATCGAACAACAACAACAATATTGTACAATGTACAATCGCCGTAGCGTACAGTTTTCATATTTGATTTACCTTAGCCTTGTAGGCTCCATCCAACCATCAACACACAATAAATATCCACAAGTATAACCAATGAACAACAAAGCGAAACAACGAGAATAATAAACAAGTATTAAGTCTGTCCATGTATTGTTCGCCACTGTATAAGTTTCAATTGTTTTAGTTGTTCAGTTATACCTAGTGACAATGTCTCGTTAAAACGACACGTCTCTAGTTACCCATATATTATGGCGGGTCACCCACGGCAGTAGCCACTCCAACGGTAGAGTCTCCGACCAACGAGCCATTCTAGCTCACGGGAATTTTCTTGATACTTACGGACCCGTACGCGGACATCCTGGTATCGTTTTTGTGATCACAGCGCGCACCAAGAGCCACATCCTCTTGGCTTTCCTTCCATTCATTAATTCATTAATTATACCATCGCATCGCATCGCATTACCAAATTCTAACACAGCAGACTAAGGTCATTAGTCCAATCCGGAGTTTGTAAACTCGGGATCCAGTGTTAGATACGAGAGCGGCGTATAGAAAAGGCCAATGCTCCGTACAAAGTCTCAGATAATATGTATGTGTTATTATCATAGTGCTACAACGTTTTACTTCCTTATATTTTTATAAGATAGAGCACCATAGCCGCTAGTTCGTTTTTATATATAGGTTCATATATACGAACCAATACTGTTAACTCAACAACAGTAAATAATAAGCAGCTAATATAAATCATGCATATTAATTAACACACTCAGGCAAACAATCATATCACAGATCACACAGAAGCCTGAATTGAGGAAGTCCTCAAAGACAACCAGAGACATATAACAACACACAAGTTATATCAACCAAATCCGAGCCCAAGGAGCAACCTTAGGTCAA
This sequence comes from Limonium bicolor, assembly GCA_023374045.1. Lineage (NCBI taxonomy): Eukaryota > Viridiplantae > Streptophyta > Magnoliopsida > Caryophyllales > Plumbaginaceae > Limonium > Limonium bicolor. The sequence continues at coordinate 39,385,699 of CM041778.1, forward strand.
CTCGGCAAACCCCTTTACATACCGTTCACCCTGACTGTATTACGGTGGAGTATGAATCAGCAAGATCCTACGCTCCGTGTAGTCCGTTAGCTCGTCAAGCGTCCTTGTCAGAAGTATACTCTAAACGGTAATAAAAACTATAAGTCAGTCTCCATGACTAACTACATCCGGTATTTCCGAATAATAAGTAACCCCGACAGTTCACCCCTGTTTTCTACAGTTTGTTACGGGTTTCCTAAAACAGTCGGCTTTGTTACTTAAAACGCGTACGTCAAAACTATTTCAACTGTTAAGTTTAATTCCTTATATTTCTTTTAATCTTATCCACATATAGTTTAGGTACGTAACCTATAGTTGCATGTATGCATGCATGATTATTTTATATTGTATTTTTTTTCCATGTTGTATTATTTTCCCACCATTCCTTATCATACCATGTAATATATAATTCATTATCTTTAGCAAATAGTATTTGCATCCCAAAAACCCATAACATATAGTTTGTAACTAATTTTTTTTTAAATAACCACCACCATTAAACCATATGGTTTTCAACCAAAATATATATATCCACCTTATATACATTATTCTTGTGTATGTATATATATTTTTACCACGTAGGTAATTCTCATGAGTTTCATAAACTCTTATATTTTATGTTACATTTTATCATCTTTTATTAGATGATTGTTCCCATTAGTTGTATTATATTATACAACTTATATTAAGATTATTATCCTAATATTATGTAACATTTTATGTTGTATAATTACAACTCCTAAGGTTTATTCCATAAACACCTTAGTTAATAAATCCCATTTATTTATCGTTTGTCACATTATTTTATGTGAGTACCCCTCCTTATATTAATTCCCTTAAACCACCTTAATACCATATATTTGTCATAACATTTATGACATTGTAGACCATAGTCTAAAATTCATTTTCCAACTCTTATTAATTCGGTATAGCCCTTGAATTTATTTAAATCCCCTTTTTGACCACATAACATTATGTAATGTTATACCAAAATACTAATACCATTTGATATGATATTTTTATTTTCTTTAACTCATAACCTATAGTTTTTATACAAAACTATTGTATATTGCCTCATAGGCATATATTAAACCTTATACTTTTCCTTAAACCATAATTTTCCTTTATTTACCAAATCACCCCTTTTTTTCACCATGTATATATACCATTCAATATAACATTTCTAACTTATAAAAGAGTATAACCTATGGTTATTTTTAAATTTCGAACAGCCCTTGTGCTATTCTATATTGCCATGTGGCCCTATTTATAACATATAGTTTTAATATCATTAAAATCATATTATACATATCTCAATAATACTCTTAATAATTCTAAAAATCTCAAATTTACCAAAGGGTTATAAATATCCTTATTAACCCATATACTCTTGGTATTTACCATTCCACCATCTATTTTTCTCCAAAGTGTCATAATGACATAATAACTATATATTATACATATATAGTTTATTTTAATTCCAAAAACAACTCAATAAATTCCTAAAAATTCCTAATAGCCCATGGGTGTTTAAAATACCATTGTACACCCTTTTTGGTAATAACATATTTACCACATATGTTATAAAAATATTACCATAAAATACTTATCTTATTATAAACCTTAAATAAGTTATCTAACTTATTTATTTTGGTCAAAACCTAGCATATGGTCAAGGTTGACCCTTAATATTTCCTTGACCAACAATTCTTATAATTACGGTTTCACCCAAACTTTCTAAAATCACCATTTAACCCCAAAACTTTATAAAATCTTATAAACTTTATTTTAACTCCTTTTTAACTCTAATTTTCGGCCTTATTATTCTAAAGCCCCAAATTTAATTTAATTACCCTAAGACCCCATTTATTTCGGTAAATTTATATCACCTAAACTTAAATAAAAGCTTGTAAATGCATAAATAAAATGGCCTAAAATACATGGCCTTATTACAAACATTGCTTGCAAAATAAATTACACATAAATGTCCCAAAATACATATAAATTTTCGGCCTCACCATAGATTCTTTGTTTAATTACCAAACTTCCACATAATGTCTTAAATTTGACATTATGCTTGTTTAATTAGTTATAAAATTTATTAAACCATTTCTTAAACATTTTAAGGTCAAATAAGACCTTGTTTTTCTCCTTCACTCACGGCAATTAATACACACACTTAAACTTGTGTTAATGTATCAAGTTAAGGTTTTAAGTGATTTATACCTTGATTTAGCTTAGGTAAAGCCTTGTTTGGTTCGGCCACCTTGAGTAGAATTCTCCACAGCTTTTTTACATGTTTTCAAACAGAAAACAAGGCCTAGTTAGTCTCAAGCAAGATCTAACCATAAGGAGTAATTTAATGTAAGATTTAAGGCAAAAATTACCTTAAGAATGCAAGGAAAGTTCTAAGTGGTTTCGACCTGAACCAAACACACCACAAGGTGTTAGATCCACCATATTGACATAGGAAATAGTTAGATCTCGAAGTGCTACCTTGTTATTAAGTTTTACCTTGGAAAAATGCCTAAAAGAGAGTATTTCTCTTGGATCTCGGCCATCCTTGCTCCAAATGGCTAACCAACAGATCCCACATGAAAAGGAGAAGAAGATGAGGCTATGGCCAAAATTTCACAGCCAAATTCGAAGGGAATCAAAAGTTATGAGCTTAAAGCACATTTTTACCTTAAAATGTAGATTTGAACAACCTTGGTCCCTCTACTGGTCTCAACGAGTTTAGCTCTTGTTCTAACCTTAGAACACTGAGAATAAGCCATAGGAATTGTTGAGCCACGAAATTTAGGTGTTGGTGGTGAAGAGATGAAGAAAAAAAGAGCTAAAAATGACATTAAAACACTTACATTAGGAGCTTAGGAGCTAGGTTGCCTTCCATGCTCAAGAACAGACCTTGAGAGCTTCAATGGAAGGGAGGAGCTCAGCTGGGCGGAGAGGAACGGCAAGGAGGAAGGAAATGAGGGTAAGGTGTTGAAATAATTGAAAAAGGTAAGAAATTAAGCTTTTTACTATTCTTGTTTGTATTAGGCAGCATTATTGTCAATCAATGACTTATGCTGTCATCCCACCTCCATGCCAGCCGATTTCCACAAGGGCAAATGGGTCATTAGCTGCCCATTGACCAAACTTGGTCATTTTGACTCTGCGGGCCCCACTTCAGGGTTTATTAATATTTTAATATTAAATTTGTAAAAATCTGTAAAATTTGGAAATTAAATTCCTAATATCATATAATATGATATTTATTATATTTAAAGGTATTATAACCTTTTAGCCCATTTAAAACCAATTTAAAAGACAATTTCACAAAAACGTGCTTTAAGGAGTTTTAGCGCACATTTTGTGTTGCCTGGTGTTTCTGAGCTCTGTTTTCTTTGACAACGGTCTTGTTGTGTTCCTTACATGATATTTGATCATGTAATTCAATTTTATATCATTTAGAGGTCATTAGACCTTTAAGGTTTCTTAGAGCACATTTTTGCCCTTTTTGACCTTGAAGCATGAAAGTGCTTTTTCTTTGTGTTGGAGTGTTGCCCAACAATTATAATATGTTTATTAATGTTAATAGCTTAGGACAAATTTTTAGGTCCTACATAGTTCATTTGGGTATTTATTTACCCTTAACAGTCAAAGGGTGCAACATCTTGTTTTGTGTTGACCACTGTTGTTCTCAGTTGACTTTTAAGGCATGTTTAGGCCTTAATTAATGTGATTAGATATTTAATCCATGTTTAATAAGTTTGGGGTATTTCAGTCTACCCCCCTTAAAAAGACTTCGTCCCGAAGTCTCCTAATCAAATAGGTAAGTATATAATGTATAACTACCCATTATTCCCATAATGTATATCTATCTGATATATCATTTACACACATTGTGTTGCGCTTATACAGCACATAGCCATCACGTTGTGGCGTTAGTTCAATCATATATGGATATAGGTGATCCATCAGCACCATCATTTCCTATCAGTTCTACCAACCCTGACAACCTCCCTGAGGTGTCCATAACATTCCATTGTTCCACATTCCATATCTAATGATTCATTTCGTATCTAGGCGATACCATATGTAATCATTCTATAAAGCAATATGAATACATATCACAAATAGCATAAGAGAAGTGTTACACACATGGTGTACATACAACATTCATACAGGTATCTCGTAAGATACGTACATACAAGTGTACATCACACACAAACAAACCAAACAACGCACGCCCCGCGCCAACCATAACCAACAAAACCAATTCACTGTATGCTATGCATATTAAATAATTCACATACTAACCAAACAAACCTCGTATGCCCCGCACACCACCAATTCTCTTTTTTTTGTATGCAATGCATATCAAACAAACAAAACTTAGTGCACACATGTGCACAGTCAAGAGGCTCTACCCCCCTTAAAAAGGGTTACGCCCCGTACCCCACAAGTATACAAGCCGCTCAACAAGGAGCGCTGGATACTTGGCTCTCAAAGAGTTTACCAACTCGTGGATTATCCTCATATCAGAGAGACGGGTGTGACTCTAGCCCTTCCGGGCTCCACAATTCATAAAGGTGAGGCACTAATCTATTTGTGCTCTCTTCCAAATTCACTCTAATGGGCCCACTCGCTCCGTATGAGGTGCAGACCCATGAACATAGGCTCAATTTGCCTTTTTTTCTTTTTTTTTCTTGCTGTGAATCCACTTGTTTGGATCACTAGCATACATGCGTGTGCCTTTTCTCACTGATATTCAGTTGAGGTATACTATGACATTGGCCATTGTTAGTACTTAGTGCTCTTTGCACTTGTCTTTGTAATACTAAGACGTACCAGCCTAAATGTCCACAAAGATGATGCTTGTCATCCATGTCTCCTGGTATTTTGTTCCGGAGTAACACACTGTTGTAGTTCTTTTTTTTTACACACTCTTGTTGATATCCACTTTATCTTTCTGCGTTCCCACTAGATTAATAACTGCACGAGTGCAATACCAAAACACTCAGTCATACAGAGTGCAGAGGCGTAAATGCTCAACAGCTAGTATCCAATGAGTCAAACAGAAAGATGTGCGAATTATCCTGTGAGTGGTACATTCCAAATCCATTGTTCTTTAAGCAAGATATCTGCTATCATATAGCTTTATCTTTTCTCCTGCGGTCACGCGTTTATGTCCATATCTCTGGTAGATTTCCTCTGGATTGCAAGCATTTGCTTGATCCTTATGAGGGTTCTACATATTTTCGTCCATAATGGGTTTTCTGTTGCTTTTTTTTTTTGTTTAAAGTTCCTTGTCTTCTCTGTATACTGTCCACTGTTCTCTGTTGAAGGTTCTCTTTTTTTTCCTAGCCCGTTGGTTTAACTGCGGCTCTTCTCGTCCATCTTCGAGGTAGTATGTCTTACTGTCCGTAGAATGGAGTTGACTACTTCTCGCGTTCCTAACACTACTTGTCTACTTGCATGGGGTACCGTACTGATACATTACTACTTACCCGACTAACTCAAAATAAGTCTGTCAGGCCCACATGCTCCTAACGGAGTGCGGTCGTCCCATGACTCGTTTAGTAAACTGGTAATGTCTGTCACACGGTTATAGTGAAGTATTCTGTTGTCAATCTCCCTTTGATGGATATCCTTTTTTTTTGCTTCTCCTGCTTTCTTCTTCTTTTTTTGTTTTCTTCTTTTTGCTTGCTTTTTTTTTGTGTAATAGTTCATGTTATCAGTTATCCTGTACTAAGTGATATTGCCTTTGTGGCAACCGTGGTAACTTGTATCATAGACTAGTATCGTTCAATTCGGTGTAAGTAAAATCCGTGCTATATTAGCAAACTTGTTTCTCCTTTTTTTTTGATCTCATTGAGTACAACACGATTTTCTTTTTTTTTCCCTTTTTTTTTTTTTTTTTGTATCTCATCCATAATTCATATTCGTCCCCTCATCCATGTAATTGGATGCATTGCAGACTGCATAATAGTTTGAGCAATTTGGCTCTTCACTTCCCAACCATCCTCACTGACGGTGGTGCATCTACAAAGGGTATGCTTGTCCATAAGGACTAAACATGTATCACTAGTAGTGATTAGAATTAAATGCAAGTATACTCTGATGGTATTTGGCTAATAGCCCTGTCTGAAACTTCCTCGTACGTTTAAACTGGTGTTTTTTTTTTTACAGTCATAGTGGCTTTAATTGTCCAGTTGCAATGGTTGGACTAACGGTCCTTCCAAAAGGTTGCATAGGTTTCTAATCTCAGGTTTGAAGAAAAGTTTGAAAACAGTTTTTTTTTATAAAAGGTTAAAAAGTAGTAGTTGTTGCAGTTGCATTTGCAGTAGTGTTACTGTTGTGTTGCTGTCGCTGCACTTGCTGTAGCAAGTGCGCAAGGCAGATGGAAATTTCAGTGGTTTTCTTGTCATAGCGCTTGCAATAGCAAGTGCGCCATGCAGGTGGAAATTCTGGTTCAGTAATTCCCGGTCTCATTGACTCTGTGTCATGAGTATGGCTACATGATAATGTAAGCATTAACATTCCTGTTCATATATATATCCTTCAAGGTTCAAAGCTTATTGGTACTGAGTACACACAACTAATCCCAAAGTCTTACACAAAGGCGAGTGGTCAATGACACACTCCCACATACTTATAACATAGCTCCTTCTACACAACATAGTAAGTAAAAGTCTTCCACCAGCGGTCTCATGGAGTTAGGGTACTCATGCCCTATCTACTCCCTTGCCCTTCAGGGCTCCAGCATCAGTAGATGTCTGGCCATCCTGACCGCCTCGTGGTACTCCAGATCCTCCAGCTGAGGTTTCTGAGTATTCTTTGGTGGCCTGTAATTACGGCTCTCTGGGTTCATCCAGCATTCAAATTCCCTATGGCCTTCTTTGTGGCAGCACCGACATTCGACTTTGCGGCCTTCGCAGTCGACCCCTGGGTGGTCCTTCCCACAACGCTTACAGTAAAAATGGGCTGGGGCTGTCCGGTGCCTGATGGTAGTATTTAAGTTTAAGTTAAATCTGATGATTTAAAGGTTAAGGTCACAATTAATTTAAGAGGTAGGTGTTCTCACCCTTAGGAGGTGCAGATCTCAGAGGCTTAGCATCAATAGCTGGGCTGGTCAACCGAAGGACGGGCTCTTTCCCTTTCTTTCCCTTGTGACCCTGTTGCCCTTTCTTTTGGAAAGACTTCCTGTTTAAATGTTTCGGTCAGTATTATAAGTATTTAGTATGGTAAACAGTTTAGAGGGGATAAGTCCTTACTTTCCCTTTCTCTGGCCTCTTCCTGGAGATGCTCCTCCACCCTCAGACTCTCCTTCAGGGTTCTTCCTTTTCTTTGCCCCTAGAGTCTCTTCCCGAGTCTGGAGCATTAGCTCAGTCCTCGAGGCAGCATAACACTCCTGGAATCTCCTGGTAAGTTCTCACAAAGTTAATTGGTAATGTAGTAAGTAAAGAATTTATGGCTTTCATGTTAGCCTGGATGGTAGTGTAGAGGGTAGCACCCATCGCCATCTGAATGCGAAATAATAGTCCTCCCCGGAACTTCTCGACCTTCACGGTCTCTGAGTAATCCACACCGGGAATGAAGTCCAGCTGTCCAATGAATCGAGCGTAATACTCACGGTCAGACCTCCTTGGGTCAGTGTCTCGGACTCCTGGCGCTTCTTCTGTTTGAGGTGCGCCGGGTAGTATTTTCCTCTCAGTAATTCTACAAAGGCAGCCCACGAAAAGTCGGGCGTAGCCAGGTGATGGTCCTTGACCAACCTCCACCAAGTGCTGGCTGCATCCTTCAGATGGAAAGCAGCAATGGCGACCCTCTTGTCGTCAGGTACTTGTAAGGCTTCAAATGCTTTCTCATGTTCGACGATGTAACGCTCTAAAGCTACGGGGTCTGGTTCCCCAGAATATGTAGGTGGTCGGGTCTTTGTAACTGACTTCAGCCAGTTCGTTTCCCTGGGCTGTGGCGGGTGGGCTGGTGCTCCTCCTATCTGAGTACCCAGCTGTGCAAGAACGGCTGCAACCGTCTCAGCAACTCCTGGAATGCCGGGGTCACCGCCTCTTCCTCTACCAGTACCACGCCCTCTAGTTCCACCAGACATCTGTAGTACAGTATGTCTCATAAATACTCGATAAATTACTGTACACTACCAATAGATATTAAGTTGCCTTAAAGGCTAACCTGTCACGCAATTTACGTTTCTAGACACAATATCTTTTGAGACGAACCGTCTCGTACTTCCCAAACGTTTCCCAATATTTCCCAAGTCCTAAGCTCACTGTCTTAACCTACTTTCTCGTCATCAGAGCGGTACTCCGCTCTGATACCACTTTTGTAACACCCCTCTCCATAATCACGATATAATCCCTCACGTAGCAATAAATAAAAACGTCTCGCAGCGGTAAAATAAATAACTATTACAAACTCACTCGGGTGTCACCGGCCATTACTCGCCCATGCGAGCAACGTAGCCAAACCACATCCAACTTCCAAAATAAATAAACTGCTAACCGCAGTGACAACGAGAAATTCCTATACATCCACTAAATCCATAAATCAAAACATCGACAAGTGAGCATCTACCCAATCCTGAAAATACACAACCTTACCATAAGACCATACACCATCTTCATTTCTATACAACGTCTCCAATTACCCTGTTCCTGCTCTTCAGCTCCGACAATGATCAACAACCTGAAATGGTGTAGTATCAGCGATAGACGCTGAGTATGCCGGGCCTGGACCCTAATGGTCACTTGTCATTTTAACCATCTTATTTTAGATCGGTTTCATGCTTTTCCATTTTACAGTTATATACAATACTGTAGCATAAATGTATAATATACATAATCAACCATCCAAATATCCATAAATGTTTAACCATCCATCCAAACCAAACAATCATTTAAATATCACTAACCACAATTATATATCGAACGTATCGAACAACAACAACAATATATTGTACAATGTACAATCGCCGTAGCGTACAGTTTTCATATTTGATTTACCTTAGCCTTGTAGGCTCCATCCAACCATCAACACACAATAAAATATCCACAAGTATAACCAATGAACAACAAAGCTAAACAACGAGAATAATAAACAAGTATTAAGTCTTGTCCATGGTATTGTTCGCCACTGTATAAGTTTCAATTGTTTTAGTTGTTCAGTTATACCTAGTGACAATGTCTCGTTAAAACGACATGTCTCTAGTTACCCATATATTATGGCGGGTCACCCACGGCAGTAGCCACTCCAACGGTAGAGTCTCCGACCAACGAGCCATTCTAGCTCACGGGAATTTTCTTGATACTTACGGACCCGTACGCGGACATCCTGGTATCGTTTTTGTGATCACAGCGCGCACCAAGAGCCACATCCTCTTGGCTTTCCTTCCATTCATTAATTTATTAATTATACCATCGCATCGCATCGCATTACCAAATTTTCTAACACAGCAGACTAAGGTCATTAGTCCAATCCGGAGTTTGTAAACTCGGGATCCAGTGTTAGATACGAGAGCGGCGTATAGAAAAGGCCAATGCTCCGTACAAAGTCTCAGATAATATGTATGTGTTATTATCATAGTGCTACAACGTTTTACTTACGTTCCTTATTTTTCATATAAGATAGCACCATAGCCGCTAGTTCGTTTTATATATATAGGTTCATATATACGAACCAATACTGTTAACTCAACAACAGTAAATAATAAGCAGCTATAAATATACATGCATATAACACACATTCAGGCAAACAATCTTATCACAGATCACACAGAAGCCTGAATTGAGGAAGCCTCAAAGACAACCAGAGACACATAACAACACAAGTTATATCAACCAAATCCGAGCCCAAGGAGCAACCTTAGGACAACTCGGCAAACCCCTTTACATACCGTTCACCCTGACTGTATTACGGTGGAGTATGAATCAGCAAGATCCTACGCTCCGTGTAGTCCGTTAGCTCGTCAAGCGTCCTTGTCAGAAGTATACTCTAAACGGTAATAAAACTATAAGTCAGTCTCCATGACTAACTACATCCGGTATTTCCGAATATAAGTAACCCCGACAGTTCACCCCTGTTTTCTACAGTTTGTTACGGGTTTCTCTAAAACAGTCGGCTTTGTTACTTAAAACGCGTACGTCAAAACTATTTCAACTGTTAAGTTTAATTCCTTATATTTCTTTTAATCTTATCCACACTAGTTTAGGTACGTAACCTATAGTTGCATGTATGCATGCATGATTATTTTATATTGTATTATTTTTTTTCCATATTGTATTATTTTCCCACCATTCCTTATCATACCATGTATATATAATTCATTATCTTTAGCAAATAGTATTTGCATCCCAAAAACCATAACATATAGTTTGTAACTATATTTTTTTTAAAAACCACCACCATTAAACCATATGGTTTTCAACCAAAATATATATATCCACCTTATATACATTATTCTTGTGTATGTATATATTTTTACCACGTAGGTAATTCTCATGAGTTTCATAAACTCTTATATTTTATGTTACATTTTATCATCTTTTATTAGATGATTGTTCCCATTAGTTGTATTATATTATACAACTTATATTAAGATTATTATCCTAATATTATGTAACATTTTATGTTGTATAATTACAACTCCTAAGGTTTATTCCATAAACACCTTAGTTAATAAATCCCATTTATTTATCGTTTGTCACATTATTTTATGTGAGTACCCCTCCTTATATTAATTCCCTTAAACCACCTTAATACCATATATTTGTCATAACATTTATGACATTGTAGACCATAGTCTAAAATTCATTTTCCAACTCTTATTAATTCGGTATAGCCCTTGAATTTATTTAAATCCCCTTTTTGACCACATAACATTATGTGTTATATATACCAAAATACTAATACCATTTGATATGATATTTTTATTTTCTTTAACTCATAACCTATAGTTTTTATACAAAACTATTGTATATTGCCTCATAGGCATATATTAAACCTTATACTTTTCCTTAAACCATAATTTTCCTTTATTTACCAAATCACCCCTTTCTTTTCACCATGTTATATATACCATTCAATATAACATTTCTAACTTATAAAAGAGTATAACCTATGGTTATTTTTGTAAATTTCGAACAGCCCTTGTGCTATTTATATTGCATTGGCCCATTTATAACATATAGTTTTACCATATCATTAAAATCATATCTTATACATAATCTCAATACTCTTAATAATTCTAAAAATCTCCAAATTTACCAAAGGGTTATAAATATCCTTATTAACCCATATACTCTTGGTATTTACCATTCCACCATCTATTTTTCTCCAAAGTGTCATAATGACATAATAACTATATATTATACATATATAGTTTATTTTAATTCCAAAACAACTCAATAAATTCCTAAAAATTCCTAATAGCCCATGGGTGTTTAAAATACCATTGTACACCCTTTATTTTTAATAACATATTTACCACATATGTTATAAAAATATTACCATAAAATACATAACTTATTATAAAACCTTAAATAAGTTATCTAACTTATTTATTTTGGTCAAAACCTAGCATATGGTCAAGGTTGACCTTAATATTTCCTTGACCACCAATTCTTATATTACGGTTTCACCCAAACTTTCTAAAATCACCATTTAACCCCAAAACTTTATAAAATCTTATAAACTTTATTTTAACTCCTTTTTAACTCTAATTTTCGGCCTTATTATTCTAAAGCCCCAAATTTAATTTAATTACACTAAGACCCCATTTATTTCGGTAATAATTATATACTAAACTTAAATAAAAGCTTGTAAATGCATAAATAAAATGGCCTAAAATACATGGCCTTATTACAAACATTGCTCACAAATAAATTACACATAAATGTCCCAAAATACATATAAATTTGGCCTCACCATAGATTCTTTGTTTAATTACCAAACTTCCACATAATGTCTTAAATTTGACATTTATGCTTGTTTAATTAGTTATAAAATTTATTAAACCATTTCTTAAACATTTTAAGGTCAAAAGACCTTGTTTTTCTCCTTCACTCACGGCAATTATACACACACTTAAACTTGTGTTAATGTATCAAGTTAAGGTTTTAAGTGATTTATACCTTGATTTAGCTTAGGTAAAGCCTTGTTTGGTTCGGCCACCTTGAGTAGAAATTCTCCACAGCTTGTTTTACATGTTTTCAACAGAAAACAAGGCCTAGTTAGTCTCTAAGCAAGATCTAACCATAAGGAGTAATTTAATGTAAGATTTAAGGCAAAAATTACCTTAAGAATGCAAGGAAAGTTCTAAGTGGTTTCGACCTGAACCAAACACACCACAAGGTGTTAGATCCACCATATTGACATAGGAAATAGTTAGATCTCGAAGTGCTACCTTGTTATTAAGTTTTACCTTGGAAAAATGCCTTAAAAGAGAGTATTTCTCTTGGATCTCGGCCATCCTTGCTCCAAATGGCTAGCCAACAGATCCCACATGAAAAGGAGAAGATGAGGCTATGGCCAAAATTTCACAGCCAAACTCGAAGGGAATCAAAAGTTATGAGCTTAAAGCACATTTTTACCTTAAAATGTAGATTTGAACAACCTTGGTCCCTCTACTGGTCTCAACCGAGTTTAGCTCTTGTTCTAACCTTAGAACACTGAGAATAAGCCATAGGAATTGTTGAGCCACGAAATTTAGGTGTTGGTGTGAAGAGATGAAGAAAAAGAGCTAAAAATGACATTAAAACACTTACATTAGGAGCTTAGGAGCTAGGTTTGCCTTCCATGCTCAAGAACAGACCTTGAGAGCTTCAATGGAAGGGAGGAGCTCGGCTGGGATGAGTGGGAACGGACAAGGAGGAAGGAAATGATGGGTAAGGTTGAAATAATTGAAAAAGGTAAGAAATTAAGCTTTTTACTATTCTTGTTTGTATTAGGCAGCATTATTGTCAATCAATGACTTATGCTGTCTCCCACCTCCATGCCAGCCGATTTCCACAAGGGCAAATGGGTCATTAGCTGCCCATTGACCAAACTTGGTCATTTTGACTCATGCGGGCCCCACTTCAGGGTTTTATTAATATTTTAATATTAAATTTGTAAAAATCTGTAAAATTTGGAAATTAAATTCCTAATATCATATATATTTTATTATATTTAAAGGTATTTATAACCTTTTAGCCCATTTAAAACCAATTTAAAAGACAATTTCACAAAAACGTGCTTTAAGGAGTTTTAGCGCACATTTTGTGTTGCCTGGTGTTTCTGAGCTCTGTTTTCTTTGACAACGGTCTTGTTGTGTTCCTTACATGATATTTGATCATGTAATTCAATTTTATATCATTTAGAGGTCATTAGACCTTTAAGGTTTCTTAGAGCACATTTTTGCCCTTTTTGACCTTGAAGCATGAAAGTGCTTTTTCTTTGTGTTGGAGTGTTGCCCAACAATTATAATATGTTTAATAATGTTAATAGACTTAGGACAAATTTTTAGGTCCTACATAGTTCATTTGGGTATTTTTTACCCTTAACAGTCAAAGGGTGCAACATCTTGTTTTGTGTTGACCACTGTTGTTCTCAGTTGACTTTTAAGGCATGTTTAGCCTTAATTAATGTGATTAGATATTTAATCCATGTTTAATAAGTTTGGGGTATTTCAACCATGGCCACAACAAGCTGAAAACAGAACTCAATGCCAAAAGAAAAGGAAAAGCTGAATCTCCAAGCATGAACTAAAACCTGCAAATCAGGCGGAGATAGGGGTGAGCCAACTATAGCTCAACAGGTGATAACTTCATCAGCTGAGCATGCTCAAAACAGATACTGAACATACATATATATACATATACGAAAGCACTTAGCCATAGCGAAATCAGAGACAAAGCGGAAGTCTTTCAAATAGACAGAAGTCTAAACCAGAAGGAGCTAAGCGGTGGTCATAACATATAATTAATAGCAGAACGTAAACTGAAGCTGAAAGCTTGACGAAATCAGGAGCTTAACAAAATCAAAAGCTTAAACACAATCAGAAGCTTAGCGAAGTCAAAAACTTAGCAAAATCTGGAACTTAGCACAAGACAGTAAGCACACAGCAGACCGTCTCAAATCAAATACAGATAGAGCATACAAAGCAGAGCACTTTACAAATCAGAAATCCTCAACAGACAGGAAGCACACAGCAGCCTATCTGAGTTTGCAAACAGACAGAGCAGACGGAAGCAGTACGAACAACCAGAGGTGTTCAAAGGATAGAAAGCACACAACAGTCTGTCAAATACAAAAGTAGAGAAAACAAACAGAAGCCGAACAGAACACGAACAAAAGTGGGACACTAGCATTCAAAGCAAACAGACAGAACAGGTAAACAACCCGTGAACAGAACGAAGAAACCTCACTCGTAAACAGAACAGGTGGAACACGTGTGAACAGAAGGGGAACATCACCCGTGAAGCAGAAGGATATCCTACATAGCGCGCTACGAGATAGCTAAACCAGCCATCCATGGTTCAGATACAGAGATACTAGGTCCCAAAACAGAAGCTTTCAGAGCAGATCAAAGCCTTATACAGAACAGAATGAAATTCTTTATCAGACCAGAGCAGAAAGCATAAGCTTAATCAAAACAGAATAGAGGGCGTTGCTGAGCGCTAACACCCAAGCCCAAGGTTTAATACAATCAAAAATAGAATTCATAAGCTGAAACAGAAGTCTTAAGCAAAGACCAATGAAATACGAAAGTCAAAACCAAAGTCAGAAGTTGAAACTCACTTTTAGAGCAAATCTGAGTTCAAAGATTTTCAAACCAAAGTACACATATACATGTGCTTAAACATATCAAAACAGATAGTACTCGAAAAGAGGAATCCAACGCCATAAACGGCACTCAAAACGGAGCTCAGACGAAAAAGTTATGCCAAAAACAAAGGCTTGTCCGAACATGCGTCCGACCTTGTACGTTCGGACATAAACCGAGAGTCTGAAAATCTACCGGCGTATGATGTCCGAAATTCAATATTCGGACCGATGTTCGGACACTGCGAAAACTGCAAAATCGATTCCGAAAAACAGCCAGAACCAAGCCATAAATCCCCCACAAAACATACATAACTTATTGTATCAAAATAGACATTCGAAAACATACATCCACGGGGTTTTAACGCATCAAATGCACATCAAAATCAGCCAAGAAACATCACCAATCAGAGAGTCAAAGAATTCACATACAGAAACCGAAACGGAACCCCCGTGGGTGAACATACACAACTGAATCCATCTACCACCTACCTGACATCCGTAGCAATGCAATCTCAGAGGACTCTACACATCAGACTCCTCGAATCTCCTCTCGAATGACAATCCCTCAAATTGAACCACTCCCAAAATAAAAAATCAAAATCAGAAAAGGGAAAGGAAAACTCAACGGAGAAGAGAACCGGAATTTACAAACCAAACCTGATTGACGACTGATAGACGAACAAAATTCCACTGGCGGATCTCTAGCAATCAATTTACAGGAAGGGATTGAAAGAGGGGAGAAAAGCAAAGGGACCACTAAATGTAACACCCCCAAACACTGGCCTAGGAGTTAGGGGTATTACACGCCGCGTATTATTGCATAATAACGCAAGGCTCTAATAAATGAACTTAAACAGATAATCAAACAAGGCCTAAAATGAATACTTGAATAACGTAAAATCAAAATGATGTCATAACCTCCCAAAAGTCATTACAAAACCCACCAAACGAATATCAAAGCGGAAGCGAAGCTATCTAAAGAGGCCCAAAGTCTCAAAGTCAAATACAAATGTCTCAAAAGAATTCAAATAACGAAACAAACTAAACTCCAGAGCTGAGCAAGTGACCCTCGCTGATCAATCTGCAATGTTAGATAGAGTAGGGGAATGAGCAACCAACTATGCCCAGTAGACGACCAACTTCATCAACCAGCATGCTCCAAACATTTTAAGAATGTTAACAAATCAGAAGGAGTCGCAAGGAGTCCATAAACATGTCATAAAACAGAAGAAGTCCATCCAGTAAAGGACTAAACAGAGTTAGAGTCAATAGAATCAGAAAACAGAGCGGGACACTAGTTGATCACAGCATACAGACAGAACGAGCAATCAGCTCGTGAACAAAATGAGGAAACCTCACTCGTAAACAGAACAGATGAGACACCTATGAACAGAACGGGGAACATCACCCATGAACAGAAGGATCCTACATAGCGCGCTACGAGACAGCGAGACCAGCCATCCAAAGGTTCAAACACAGAGATAACTAGGTCCCAAAACAGAAGCTTGAAACAATTAAGCATATGTGCACCAAAGGCACCAGAAAGCACATAAGTAGCTTGGAAATCAGAAGAGGAATCCAACCCCGCAAACGGAAGTCAAAACGGAGCTCAAACGAGCAAGTTACGGTCAAAACAGAAGCTCGTCCGAACTTGTGTCTGGACGTCAATGTTCGGACACAAGTCGAACCTTAAAACAGAAGCAGAAACAGAGGTGTCCGAACATCAAAGCTCGGACGGATGTTCGGACGTTCTTCAGAAATCAAATACGCGTAGAGTCCGAACATGTGTCCGAACAACGAAGTTCGGACACAGGTCGAATCAAAAACAGAAGGAGAAGATGAGAGTGTCCGAACTTTTGTCGGACTTACAAGTTCGGACACCACTCGAGACTTGTAAGTCGGACCCATCCTCGCACCCCGTCCGAACTTCAAAGCTCGGACGGAAGTTCAGACACGGTAAAAAGTTCAGAAATTCAAAGCGCAGAAGGGCATGTCCGAATTTCCAAGGTCGGACGGAAGTTCGGACGCGCCGAAAAACTCAAAGAACAGAGGTGATTTTCACACAAAAGAAGCACCAAAACAATGTCAAAACATCATAAGTTTGTAGAAAACAACCTTGGGGGTTTGTACATTATTAAACAACACTTAAACAGACGAATTCGCAAACCCAGAGCAGAGACAGAACACATTCAATACCAGAATTGAAACTCCCAAGGCTGAACATACAAGCTGAATCCATAAGCCACCTACCTCGATTACAGTAGAAACGAAACCCAATTCAGATGTAGAGTCCAACCAACACAGTTCCAACACACTGAAAAACACAATCGCAGAGGCGAACCGAATTCAGAACATTGAACCCTCAACTCAGAAAACTACCCTCGCAAACGGAACCACAATCCATACCTGAATCTGACAGTCACGAACACAGAACCAGCCCACAGCAGCGGAGATTGACAAAGAACGTCGGAAGGATTACTGATTCACCAATCAGATTGTAGGGAAAACGGTTAGGGCAAGGGTTCTCAGATTACAGAATTGAAGGGAGATAAACTGCTACAACTTACCTTGACTGATCACGGGAAAGCAGAGAAGGAGCAACCACAAGCAGTCTTTGAATTCCAACAACACAGAAGCGCTTGATAGATCGAGAGGGGTAGAGAAGAGGTGAGAAGATGAGAGGAGCGTCTCGACGGTTTTCAAAACTGATCGGGAGAAGAGTAGTGGGAGCATGATCAGAATTGTGATTAGGGAATTATTAATATAACTTAATTTAATTAATAATCCCTTACCAAGAATTAGAAAGGAGAAAGACCACCTTGCCCTTGTCTTTACTCCGAAAGACATCAGCATCCTGAATTATTAAGTAGCTCTTCTTAATAATACGCGTGGGTAACTGTCCAACAACCTAGCTCTCAAACCATCCAGGCTTGAAAACTAGCCACTTTAGGCCCTCAATCCTAACTTGGGCTTAAAAGTGGAAGGCCTGTTGTTGTAGTAAACCCATGTGTTTGCATATAAGGAACTCACAATACTACTCATATCCCGATGTGGGATGGGGGTATTACATACTTCCCCACTCAAAGAATGCGACGTCCTCGTCGCAAGCCTAATATCCAAGTCCAATGGACCTCCTCGGTAGGTGTCGGGTTACCCATCCCGACACGGTCCCGAGTCTGCTCTGATACCATTTGTAACACCCCATATGTGTAACTGTCCAACAACCTAGCTCTCAAACCATCAAGGCTTGAAAACTAGCCACTTTAGGCCCTCAATCCTAACTTGGGCTTAAAAGTGGAAGGCCTGTTGTTGTAGTCAACCCATGTGTTTGCATATAAGGAACTCACAATACTACTCATATCCTGATGTGGGATGGGGGTATTACAATATACTTACTATAATTACTTAACACGTTTTTTATGTTTTGTGACTTTTACGCGTTTTCTTTTTCATTTTGGTTTTTATTTCTTCACCAATATTCTTAAGGACTTAATTAGCCTTTAATTACCATAATTACATAATTAATTAACATATTAAAGTTTGGGGTATTTCAATCTACCCCCCTTAAAAGAACTTTGTCCCCAAAGTTCACACTTCCCACGCATCTTAAATATTAGAACACGGGGATTACTTCTAAAACAACACTTTCATAACAAACATACTTTACATAACATCGGACTCAAGGTCCAAGCAACAAAACATCATTCAGACACAACAGTCTGTAACATAACAACAAACATCACTTAGACTCAAAAGTCTATAACATAACAACATTGACAACAACATAGACATGTATTTCAATACATGCCGTACATACATGACCGAAACGGGTACTTCGCCCTTATCTTATCTTCCAGCTCCCAGGTGGCCTCCTCGACGTTCTGGTTAGACCATAGGACCTTCACCAGTCTCACAGACTTATGGCGAGTGTCTCGAGTCTTGGTGTCCAGAATCTATACGGGAGTCTCCACTGATCGCATGGTCGACTCCAAGGTTAGCCTTTCGGGCTGAAGCACATGAGACGGATGAGACATATATTTCTTCAACTGGGACACATGAAATACATCATGTATCTTGCCCAGCTCAGCAGGAGATCAAGTTTGTAAGCTACCGGGCCTATCCGCTCCGTCACAACATAAGACCCCACGTACTTCAGGCTCAACTTGCCTTTTTAGCCAAAACGAAATACTCCCTTCATGGGGGATACTCTAAGAAACACCTGATTGCCCACAGCGAACTCTAGGTCACGTCTGTGCGCATCGGCATATGATTTCTGCCTATCCTGAGCTGCTTTCATGTTAGCCCGGATCTGGCGTACTTTTGCTTGCACTTGCTCTAGATACTCAGGTTCTATGATGACCGTCTCGCTCGACTCATCCCAGCATAATGGTGTGCGGCATGGTCTACCGTACAAAGCCTGGAAGGGAGACATCTTGATCGACGCATGATAACTGTTGTTGTAGCTAAACTCGATCAGATGTAACTTATCGATCCAGCTGGTCTGGAAGTCAAGTGCACATGCTCGCAACATATCCTCAAGTGTCTATATAGTGCGCTCACTCTGACCATCTGTTTGAGGATGGAACGTTGTACTCAGCTTCAGCTCGGTACCAAGCGCTTCCCACGTGGATCTCCAATACCTGGAGAGGAATCTGGTATCCCTATTAGACGCGATAGTCTTCGGTACTCCATGGTGTCGTACTATCTCTCGGTCGAAGAGCTCTGCTAGCTTCGCCACTTTCCAAGTGTCCTTCATCGGAATGAATCGGGCCACTTTGGTCAGTCGGTCAACAACGACCCAAATCATATTCAGACCTCCCCTTGCAAGCGGGAGCCCTACTACGAAGTCCATGGAAATATCATGGAACTTCCACTCAGGCATTGGCATTGGCTGCACCATACCACCAGGCCGTCGGTGCTCAAACTTGACCTTCTGGCAAGTGAGACACCTCACAACATAATCATTCACATCCTTTTTCATTCCCGTCCACCAAAAGTATCGTTCATATCCTTAACATCTTTGAATCTCCGGGGTGAATCGAAGTGGTAGAACAGTGTGATTCACTCAGTGTGGGCTCCTTCAGCTCAGCGCTACTTCGTGGAATACAAAGTCGGCCATTCAGTCTGATTAGATCGTCATCGTGAAGTCGGAAATCATACTTTTGACCTTCGAATGTGCCGTCAATAAGCTTCTGACTGATCTCTTACATGTACTGATCGGACATCTGAGCACTTCGCACCTCATCAACCAAGCTAAAGTGAGAGATTAGCGAATGGAGAGAGTGTGCTCGGCGACTCAATGCATCAGCTACAACGTTCGCTTTACCTTCTTTGTACTGAAGGCTAATGTCATAGTCATTAAGGAATTCAACCCATATTCTTTGCCTCATGTTCAACTCCTTCTGAGTGAACAGGTATTTCAAACTCTTGTGATCTGAATAAATTGTCACATTCACTCCATACAAATGGTGTCGCCATATCTTCAAGGCGAAGACAATGGCACCCAATTCTAAATCATGTGTAGGATAGTTTTCTTCATGTCGTTTCAACTATCAGGAGGTGTAAGCCACGACCTTCCCGTGTTGCATCAAAACACAGCCCATACCTTTGCCTAACGTGTCGCAATACACCTCGAAACCATCTGTACCATCTGGTATAGTCAATACTGGTGCAGAAGTTAAAGCGTCCTTCAGACTCTGATAGGAACGCTCACAGTCGTTTGTCCACTCGAATGGTGCATCCTTCTTCATTAAGGATGTCATCAGCTTTGAGACACTGAAGAAATTCTTTACAAACCTTCGATAATACTCTGCTAGACCGAGGAAGCTCCGGATGTTGGTAACCGTCTTCGGTCTAGGCCAGGTGCGCACATCATCAATCTTGGCCGGATCTACTGTGATCCCGGCCTTAGAAATAACATGACCAAGAAAAGAGACTTGTTATAGCCAAAATTCACACTTCGAGAACTTCGCATATAGCTGGTTCTCTCTCAATGTCTGCAATACACTCCTCAAGTGATCTTCATGCTCAACCTTGGACTTAGAATAGATAAGAATGTCATCGATGAAAACAACCACTGACTTGTCTAACTGATCTCGGAACAAACGATTCATCAAGTCCATAAACTTCGCCGGTGCATTGGATAAACCAAACGGCATGACCGTGAATTCATAGTGTCCGTATCTGGTTCGGAATGCGGTCTTCTCAATGTCACTGTCCCTGATAGCAATCTGATGGTAACCCGATCGCAGATCGATCTTAGAGAACACAGATGCACTTTCAGCTGGTCAAACAAATCATCGATACGCGGCAATGGGTAACGGTTCTTCACCGTAACAGCATTAAGCTCTCTGTAGTCAATGTAGAGGCGGAGACTACCATCCTTTTTCTTCACAAAAAGGACTGGTGCTCCCCATGGTGAAATGCTCCGGTGAATAAATCCCTTGTCAAGTAGGTCTCTCAGCTGCTCCTTGAGCTCTGTCATCTCAACTGGAGCCATACGGTAGGGCGCCTTCGCTATCGGTCCGGTGCTCGACACCAAATCAATCTCAAACTCAACTGCCCGTGTTGGCGGCATGCCTGGGAGCTCCTTAGGAAAGACATCAGGAAACTCCGACAAAACCGACACATCTGGGCTAAACTCTGGATCTCTCTATGTCCTGGACATAGCAGAGGTACACATCATTCTTTCTCCTGATTCACGATACATGGCCATGGCGGAGATGATTTGTGTCGAAGGCTCCCTGGGCCTCTGGTGGTATGAAATGGTAACCCCAGACGGACTCCGAAGAAGCAGACGGTGCTCGGCACATAAGATTCTGCCCTTGTACCGCTCCAACCAGTTCATCCCCACAATCACATCAAATCCTAGCCCTTCGAACTCTATCAGGTCGATCGGGAACTCTTCATTCTTAATTTGAACGGTGGCATCCCGGTAATAATGGGTGCATATGATCCGTTCCTTAGACGGGAGAGTGACTAGAAAGTCAGGCATCTCCTCCGCGTCTAGCCCCAGTCTCCTCGCAAACGAGAGTGAGACAAATGTATGTGAGGCTCCAAAGTCGAACAGGATAAACGCATCCACGCCATTCACTGGGAAGGTACCGGTGAGGATAGTGCCGCTTTTGCCGGCCTCTGCCTCTGTACACACACTCAGTGTACCTTCCCGTTTTTCGAGTGCAACGCCTATTTTATTTCGTAAATTTGATAAGATCTGGTAGCAACACAGGTGAAATTACTTAAGAAATCAACACTGCCTTATTCAAAAACCATCATTTACACCATGAGTGGTATTACATTGATAACATCGTTTAACGCCTAGCATATTTAATGCGTCACATGCTTTAACATACAACTGATTTCGCACTTTACATAATTACACATGGCTTCAGAATTGCCTAAAGGTTAAGTTCAAACAGTCCAGGTTTCATGAGTGTGGCATTGATTATTGGTAGGTGCCGTATTCAGTTTGATCTTCTTGATACCATGATACAGCATCCTCGACTGCCCACCCATGATCAACAGATCTCCTGACTTCAACACCAACTTCTTTGCGAGGTCCGCACGCTTCTGCTCGCGTAAATAAACTCAGCGGTATCACCAATGGACCAAGACACACGGGTACTCCCTACTTGAGATCGGGTGTTTCGTCCATATCTGGTGTAAACCCAATCTTCCACCCTTTTGGTAGAAATTAACATACACAATCTGCCTGATACTCGGAAGTGGTTCCGATTCCACTTGCTGAGCAATTCCCATGGTGTGGTTAACAATTGAGGAACTCCTCAGGTATACTCGGTATGGTTGCTCCATCTTCAGTTCGTGTGTCCTGATATGTCTTGGTGTAAGGGTTCCAATCCTTACCCATGCACATCATCTTTAAATTCATCTTCGCTCCACTTGGGTATTCAGGTGTGTAGAATCCTCCCGGTGCTGCTCCTAGTTCGTTGCATCGTCGAATGATATGGATTTGTGCTTCGGGTGTCAGGTATCCTCTTAATAATATCATACCTGGCTGGATAACCTAACACTGTTCTGTCAGATAGTCGGCGATGTTGATGGTGGTCTCTTCGGGGGTTGGTGTGGGTGGGATTGGATAACAAATATTGAAGATTCCTAAGGTTTAGAATTACCTATTTTAGGTGACCTTTCACATTATTCTTTAACTCGTTACTTATGTGGTTGTACATTTAGGCTCACTAACACACATGCATGCAATGCAGTATGCAATCACTCATTTCACTTAACGGTTTAGGTGGTACCTGGTCTGGAAGAGGATCCTGGTGCCTCTGACCGGTCCACCACATTCAAGACGGCCTTGCCGGATCCCGAACCCTTCCCCTTCTGAGAGTCAGGGTTCCCCTGCCTTGAGGATGGCTGATGAGTAGCTTTCGGGCCCTCAGTAGTCGTGGCTACCTTACCCTTCCACTGCCCCTTAGGCCTATAATTTCTACCATCGGGGTTCTGATAGCACTCGAAGTCACGGTGCCCCATCTTCTTGCAATAGCGACACTGCACATCATTCCCCTTGTAGTCCTTGTGGGATGGTCTCTGTTGCACCATTTGCAAAGTAGTGGCGCTCCGGTCCAGAGCCCGTACTGGCTGCTATCACAATACACAATCAGTACACACTTCACAACTTAACAACACACGTTTAAATTCAATTTCAGGGTCTGGTGGTTACCCTTGAGTGGTTGAGAGCGTAAGGGCTTAGCCGCATAGGCATAAGTGAGCCTCAGTGGCTCCTCAGCAGTGGTGGTCTGGGCTTGGCCTTTGCCACCCTGTTGCTGGCCTTTCTGGGACTGGGGGTACGGCTTCTTCTTCTTTCCTCCCCCGTACCCTTACGTGCTTTGGCCCTCGCTCGAGACTTGCGCTTATGCGCATTCTCCTCGTCCCTCAGACGGACGGTAATCTCGACCTTAGCAGCGGCATGATAGCACTCTTGAGGTTCAAGGTGTTAGTCATGCCCACAACACATTTACACACTCACATGTAACATAACTCATTCACACTTAGACATTATTTTAAGATACCTGCAAGGTATTGTAGTCGGCTGGCCCCATGTCGTAGCGTAAGCGGTGGCTTAGCCCGTTGTATAAGCGATTCACTAAGACCCGGTTCGAGTAACCTAGGTTGGGTAGAAGATGAACAAGGTCGGTGAAGGCGGTGTAGTAGTCGTCCACCGACATCTTGTCTCCTTGTTTCAAGCTGTCGAGCTCCAGGCGCTTTGCCTCTTGCACATGTACTGGGTAGTACTTGGCCCTTAGCAATGCCGTGTACTGCTCCCATCCAAAGTTCGGGTCGGCCACCTTCTCGGCCCGTACAAGTTTCCACTAATTCCTAGCCAATCCCTTCAACTAAAACGCAGCAAGATGAACCTTGGCATCAGCAGGAACAGCCAAGGTCTCGTAGGCGGTCTCTAGCTCCGAGATATTCGCCTCTAGTTTGGAAGGGTCGGTCTCCCCTTTGAAGGACGGGGGTCGTAGATCGGCCAACACTTTCACCCAATTAGTCTCGCGTGGCTGTGGTGATGGTGGTTCCGGCTGATCCTGACCAACGGGCTGTTGCTGCCCTTGCTGCACTGCAGCTACTATCTGTGGTACCACCTGAGCTAAGGCGGCCGCTACTGCTTCGGCCATCATTTGAGCGGTAGGGTTCTCCCCTGGTTCTCCTCCACCGCTCCCGCGGGGTCTCCCACGTCCACGCCCTGACATCTGAATTCACATGAACGCACATTAGTATTGTGCTTACAAACTTATCGAGTCAATGTTTATAACGGCCTTTGGACGACAAGGTTTAGGTTTCCTAACTCGGTATACTCCTCAGCTCGGTAATCAGGCAATCAGAGCGATACTTCGCTCTGATACCACATTTTGTAACACCCCAACCATAACCTCCACACTTAACTAATAATCGCAGGGGAAAAACATAATTCAGTCATTAACCAAAAAGGTGGTGTTACACGCCGTTAGCCACCCACGTGGCTAACAAGGTTGTTACTTACAATTGTATCGGTCTGATTACAGGAATCCCAAGCATAGTTACAACCTTCAAAAATTACTTACCAAAAAGAATCACAGTATACCGAGTGTTAATGTACAAAAATCACCAATCTAATCCTATATCCACCAAAATATACGACCTCGAGTGTACAAACACTACTCGGGTTCAATATCCAAAAATAACAAAAGTATTCCTCCGGGCTCCATGCTATAACCACTCCACCTCCTCGATCACTCTCCTGAAAAATAATATGGAGCCCCACAAAGGGGGTCAGCAACCCTTGGCTGGCATGGTTAACGTGCAGCCCGCTGAATACCGGGATACACGCAACTATTTGTCTTGATAACATGGCATTGATTTTACATACAACAAACATATTACATAGCAAGGAATATTGCATGACAATAACAACACATACATAGTGCGAACATTCCACTTAGGAAACAACCAACATAGTTAGTCAACATGGTAAGCCTAGAGGATGATTTCCTCCTCATGTTAAGCTTGTTACATAACTCGTTACCGTTCTGTTAGTCGAACAAGTAAGTTAACACATAGGCGTGACTGATGTAGTGATCCGAGCACACCGAACACATAATTTCCCCTAGCCCGATTGGAAGTCTAGTAGGTAAGCTTTGGCTAAGCTAGTGGCGGTCGGAATCCAAAAAGGATGACAACCTTAACATAAGGAGAGAGCTGAATCTGATTCAGATGTCGACCCCCGTACATACACGCGTGACCGGAACGACCGGATTCCTCACCCCCCGTTTAGCACTTGTTAGAAGTCCCACAGTGCGAACTTAACACAATCTTCCACAAATAAGTGTTTAAGGCCAGTTAGACATACAAGGGAAGTGAGTTACACTTTAGTAACACATACCACAACAACTCATACATAGCCGTGGTTAGAATGTTCCTTAGGTTGGAACATTATTACCGGATACCGTTCTCTTTGTGTTCCTAATGTTGGTTAACTAATGATTAGTACGCATTCGAGGTTACCGGTATTGGTACGCACACAATACAACAACAGCAATGACTGTAAACTCGTTTCATGGTTTAATCTTACAAGGTCGTAAACACACAGAAAAACAAACAACACACAAGCCGGTGTAAACCAGTAGGCAACAGACTGCAAGAAAACCATACCTTGGTCCTTGTTGTGTACGAATCCCACCGAAGGTAGTTCCTATACATGATTAATAATGTCGGTTAATTAACTTACTTAACTTCCGAATTACTAAACATCTTACATATTTGTATGGCAAGCTTTATGCTTAAACTTACACTTGCTTTGTCTTTATTATACCCACTAGGGTTTACTACCTAAGTCACACTTTGTTTGTTTTTTTTTCTTTAAAGTTTTTGGGTCAACCGACCCAACCAACTGGGTCGGTCCATTCCAGTAGCTCTCAGGCTTGAAGATTCCACTTCGACCGACCCACGTCTGACCCAAGTCCACTGGGTCGGTCCATTCCAGAAATTTTTCCGTCTTTTAAAACTCACCCGACTGACCCAACACTATTCCGACCGACCCATAGTCCTCTTGGTCGGTCCATCCCAGAAACATTTTTGTTCTTCGTCTTTAGCCCGACCGACCCACCGACCGACCCAACCCCCTGGGTCGGTCGATTCCAGAAACACTCCCGTCATCTCATTACAGTCCGACCGACCCAGCCAGGGTCGGTCCCCTGGGTCGGTCGGCTCCAGAATCTTCCCAAAAATTTCCCAACTTGCTCCAAACTTTCCTCAAGCTCTTAATGTGTCCTCGCACCCTTAGGCACTCTAAAACCTTCATAAATCATCCACCAAATGTATTTACAATTTATTTCTAAGTTCCTCAAATACTCCCTCAATTCCTTACTAAATTCTTAACTCTTGTAATGCTTTTCCATAGGTCTTCTAAGTGGTATTTCATCCCTAGCAGGACAACTACCGCAAGTGCTTCCTCCCACCATTTTAACCTTCCTAAATGCATCATTTTATCTTGAGGTTTACTCCTTTACTCTTCTCACAACCCCTAGTTTCAAACTGATTTTGTTCTCCAATTTCCTCTCAAAGTACCTAGTAGTTCTCTAGTTTGTCCCCACTTAGAAATGTACTTAAACCAATAAATTTCTATACAAATTTTGACATGATCTCCCCATAATTTTAACATGTTCCCACACATTATTTAGCTCACCAAAGCACTCCAACCATCAAACTTATCCAAGGCACTAATTTACACACCAATTCCATCATTTTAACAACAATCACCATAATGCACATAACCTTAAAAGCTTGGCTCTTAGGCCCTTAAACAACATCAGATTAAACACTGAATTTCCTCATACTATTAGCAACACCTGCATTACACTCAACATTTATATTGCTCAAACATAAACACATTCATCGATGACACATTAGTTTAAGGTAAGTTAATACCTTGTGTTTTCTTTTCAAAGCTCTTTCTCTTAACTTCTTGTTCCTCAATCGGTATTCAACGGGATTAATGGCTACACTAATGACCATGCCAAGATAATCACAATGAGTATGGAGGGTTCATGAACACTATTCCATTAACCCTAGAACTTAGTAATTATTTGAAACACCATAGGAGGGAATTACCTTCTACTTCAAAGTGAAGTGTTAGGCAATGAAATTTGGGCTAGCTCAACCCCTCTTGAAGATTTAACAAGCTTGAATGAAGAGAAACAATGGTGCTTCGCAACACCAAAATCGGCCACCATAGAAAATGGGGGAATGAATGGGTTTTTGAGTTATTTCTTACCTTAAACCATCAAGGAGTCGATTGGCTTCAAGAATATGGAGTTTTCTCTTCAAGATGTGGTACACCCATGGAAATGAAGTATGGAGTTTTGAGATTTTAAAAGGTGGAAAATGATCTCCAAAGCAAGGTGAGTATTTTGGTGTATTTTGTTTTTGATTTTGACTTGCTTTAGTGGAGGAACAAGAAAGGAGAAGAGTGGAGTTAGGGGAAGCCTTGTAAAATCACCATTAGAGAACAAGGAGCAGAGAGAGAGAGTTGGAAGGGGGGAAAAATCGGAAGAAAGAAGAAATGAGGGCAGAGAGAGTGTGATAGAGAGAGTATGGTGTGTGAGAGAGGGAATAAAGTAAGGTTGTACTTTTGCTTTTGTTGTTTTGTATTTTAGTGAATAAGGTAGAATTAATAGAATAGAGAGGGGTGGCTCTCTCACGTGAGACACAAGAGAGGGGGGACAAAATCTGATTTTATTTTACAATGTGAGAGAGTGGCACTTGGTCATTAGCAGATAACACCCGTAAATTCCCGAACTGTCAGTTTTAGCAGTCCGGGTCCGGTTTCCGGAATATATATTTTTTTTATCCTAAAAATTCTTAGACTTTAATTAGTATATAATTATAGTTACAAACTTAACTATAATTTATACAAGTCCGATTTAACTGTTTAAAGTCACGTTTTTCGGTTTTTTTCGAAAAACATGCTTTAAAGCCTCGTTTGTGCTTTTAATCCAATATTTGGATCCGTTTCCTTCGGGAATTTTTCCCACATGTTCTTAGTGACTAAATAGGTCCTAGGAATCCATTTAGGACCCTATTTAAGGTTATATACTTACTATAATTACTTAACATGTGTTTTTACGTTTTGTGATTTTTACGCGTTTTCTTTTTCATTTTGGTTTTTATTTCTTCACCAATATTCTTAAGGACTTAATTAGCCTTCAATTACCATAATTACATAATTAATTAACATATTAAAGTTTGGGGTATTTCAATGGTGCGGGAAATTAAACAATCAAACATCTCATAACACAATCACATCCACACACATGCATACATGCATCACATCGTTATACAGCACACATATATGAGCCCGAGGAAGTCCTCAGGACATCTCAGATCAGACCCCTTTACGTACCGTTCACCAAAGACCTAGGTTGCGCAGTAGACCACTAGCTCATCGAGCGCCTTCGTCCGTGATACGGTCTAAATATCAAACATAACATAAGTCAATCCACATGACTTATTTCAGCTCGGTAAATCCGAACAACACAAATAATCCCTACCTTACATCCCCGGATTCCAACTGTTATTTGTTAAAGTACCGTTATACGAGACTCGTTGCTCGTAGTACGTTTTAATTATCAACGTCCGGGTTTATTTAAATGAGTCGGTTAAAAGACGCTTTAGTTATAGCGTATTCAAATATTAGGATTTATTCCTTATACTTATGAGTATACAAATATATACATATTCACGTTTTATACTTATGTATTGATTTAACCGTTCTGGTTAGGTATACGAATATACATTTATATTATATAGTTGCATGTGTGCAACGTTATTTCGCACAGCATTTAATGCTCATGCACTAACGTTATATGATAGTATTATTTAACCATTTGATATTGTACCATATATTACATACCACATTATTCATTTTAATAAACTATACTTTAGTTTATAATTGTATGACTTATAGCATATATATTTATACCAATGTCATAACAATTACCATTTAACATTTCATGACATTAAAACCATATTGTATATACTTATATGTATACACATATTCTCGGTTTTGCATATATATATCTATATATGTTATTATTTTTATTTGATTTACTCATAATATATAGTTGCATGTATACATGCACTATATTATATAGTTCAACTATACTATATAATCCAATATGTATATATTTTTAACATATGCTTACGGAATACATATATATACACTTAATATTTATTTCATGAATTATACTCTTATATTATATGTCACATTGTTATCATCTTATGTAAGATGATTATTTTCATTTGTTGCATTATTTATGCATTTCATATTAAAACTTATCTTAATATTGAAATACCCCAAACCTTGATATGTTGTTTAAATGTTAAACTATGGTATATAAAGGCTAAAAAGTGCCTTAGAAACATCAGTGAACAATTTAAACCATAGTAAAACACAATAAAACACTAAGACACAGTTTGAGCAAAAACATGCTCTAAGCTTGGAAGTGAACTTGGTTAGGACCCAAAGAGCCTACCAAAACTTAATAATATTAAATTATGATTTAATAAGGCTAAATAAGTCCTTAGGGGACGTTGGTGGACAATTAAACCAAACAAAAACAAGAAAACACCTTAAAGTCAATTTAAGCAAATACTTGCTCTAGACTTGGTGTAACCTTGTATAATACCTAAAGGTCATTCTTAGACCTTAAACATGCTAATGAACATGTTAAATCAATTACTAAAGAAAACCAAGCTTGAAAACAAGTTAAAACACAAAATGTGCTTTAAGGAGTCTTAAAGCACATTTTTGAAAAATTGTCTTGTAAATGAGTTTTGAGTGGATAAATGACCATCATTACTCTTTAATTAATATTTGTACTACTTAGTATCACATTAGGAAGTCTAAATCAATGGGTAATCAAAAATTTCACAAATATGTGCCTTGTTTTGTGAATAGTGCTCAAATAGTGCTAGTTTAAGTTATAAGTCAACATAAGTGGTTTAATTGGTCAACAAAGGCCATATATATGTTATATATTGAAGGGGCCACGGTTTTTAAGGTGGGGAGTCACCAACCTAGTCATCCAACTAAAGAAAGAAAAAGAAATAAAGTAAAGTTACTATTTGCTTTTAAGCTTAAATATCTTGCAAAAGTGAGACCTCTCACCTCTCCTCTTCATTTCCTTGCCTTCCCACCGTGTTCTTCCTCTATTCTCCCAACAAGAACCGAGCTTGCTACAGCCCCTCTCTTCTCTAACTTCAATTGCTCACCAAATGTTCATTAATGCTCCAAATCAAATTCTAAGACCATATTTGTCTTAGTTAGACCAAGCTCTTCACTTCTATCTTTTCAAATCATAAAAAGCTTCATTTCGGTGCCATGGAGATTCACCATTGAAGGAGCTTGAGCTCATATTTTCATGCCTTGTCATTCTCCTTTGCTTCAAGGTAAGGAAAACCAAAGAAAATCTAAGTTTCCTCTCATTTTGTATGTGTCCGAAAATTCACCTCACAATGGTGCTTTGTCTTGCTCTCTTCATAGCTTAATTCAAACTTCAAAGGACTAGGAGGAGTCCTATCTTGCTACTTAACCAAGCTCTCTTTCGAATTCCAAAGGTAATCATCAAATTTTGGTGTTTTAAGACACATATGTAAACCTAGGGTTTAACTATGAGTTTGGGTATTAAACTAAATGCTCATTACCCTTATATGTGTAATGGTTAGAAGATTGTCAAGTGATAAAAGTTCCTTGCCGATTTTCAATCAAGAAAGAACAAGAGAAAACAAGTAAGAAAACTTGGAAAACAAAGAGGTAAATGATCTCTCTTGGTGTGGTTTTGTGTACTAGGAAATTGAGATATATTTGCTTAATAAATAACCTAAAGAGCCAATGGGAAATGAGCTAGAAAACTATCCACAAGGTGGACTAAAAGTGAACCCCCTAATACGCACATGATACTAAATGAAATCGCAGCGGAATAAAACAACCAAACAGTAACTAACGCTTCGGTGCTACAACGCCGTCAACAACCCACGTGGTTGACAAGGCGAAAAATACAATTGTACCGGTCTGATGATCAGACTCCCGAGCATTAAAACTAACCATAAATACATTATATACATACCGAGTACTACATACATCCTCACTGTATACTCACTGTAACTGCAACAAACCAATAATACATAACGCCACAGGAGCACAGACGCATGCCGGGCCAACATCCAAAAGTATACGAAAGGGATTACATCCTAGGATCTAAAGCCACTCCGCTTCTTCGATCCTCATCCTGCAGTATAAGAAATATGGATCCCCGAGGGGGTCAGCAACCTTGGCTGGTATGGCTAACGCGCAGCCCATCGGCTACGGGATACGCGCAGCTACTTGTCATTATAACATGGCATTCAATTATATACATAGCAAACAATAACATGGAGCATGGCATCAATAGTGCATAGCTCAACAACACATACACAGTGGATTTTCACTCCACGATAACAAACCACAAGGGTCAAATAACATAAGAGCTAGAGAGTGATTCACTCTCAGTCAAGCTCTAAACACACTCATTACCGTTATGTTAGACGAACGAGTAACTTAAGTCACAGATGGTTCGGATTTAGTGAAACCCGAACACACCACACAAACACAGGTTCCACTAAACCGATCATAAGTCAGAATAGGTAAGCTTTGGAAGAAGCTAGCGGGAGACGAACGCCCAATTTAAGGAGAACAATCTTAACAACATAAGAGTCGAATCTGATTCAAGATCTACTCTAACTTACATGCTACCGGACAAACTGGATTCATCACTTCCCAGTTAACACTTGTTCGAAGTCATAGTGGAACTTAACAATCATCACACAAAGGTGGTAAGTCATGTTAGACACACACAGGGAAAAGAGGCACAACACATCACAATAAAATGAACGACTGTAAACTCATACATGTTTAAATCTTATAACGTTGTAAACACACAGAAAACATACAACACCACAAACGGTGTAAACCGCTAGGCAACAGACTGCAAGAAAAACCATACCTCGGTCCTTGCCTCGTTTCGTTTCCACCTTGGAGAATCCTAAACACATTAGTAACGTCGGTTAATTACGCACTAATCCAGTATTACACATTATCTACTCACATTACTAGTTTATTTTTATTTTAACACTTGTTACATCTTTTCATCCTTTTTAATTGCCTTTAAAACCCACCTAACAGGTTATATAACCTTATTATATCATTACTACCAACTACTATTTTAGATAACAATTCCCATCTATAAAACAATAATTTTTGGTCCATACAGTGGCCTGTCCGAACTTGTGTCCGAGCTTCAAGTTCGGACACAAGCCGTGTCTTTAAAACCAAAACAGACACATGTCCGAACTTGTGTCCGGACTTCGGAAGTTCGGACATGAGTCGAGGAAAATCCAAAGCAGAATTCTATATGTCCGAAATGTGTCCGGACTTCGAAGTTCGGACAGTTCGAGGATAATTCTAAGGAAAGCAACAGGGACGTCCGAACTTGTGTCCGGACTTTCCGACGTTCGGACACAGTTCGAGAGTGAAAACTCCTTGCCAACAGAGCCTGTCGAACTTCCACATCCGGACGGAAGTTCGGACAAGGCATTATACTCAAATTTCTAAGCCTTTAAACACTTAACCAAATTTCCCCAAAGCCTCCAAACCTTATAGTATCCTCTCCTAACGCCTCCTAAACAACATTTGGTACCCTATATCCACATACAACTCCATGAAACTCCTTTTCTAATTCCTTAAGCCTTTACTTATTTCTTCACAAATTCCTAAACACTTACAACATTTTACACTAGGTTTTGAAATGGTGTTTCTCACCTATGATAACTACTACCCCAAAATGTTTCTCCTTATCTTAACATCATCTCTTAAGCATTATTTCTCACAACCAACTCCTTATGTCACTCTTGAGGTTTTTCCAAGTTTACACTTTCTTCTTATTTACCAAAGTTTGCCTAAGTCTTTACCTAGTCCAAAACTGCCTTTGGTACATACAAAATCTCAAGCTCATGCCTAAGTCCTTGTTACATCCCAAATCACTAATGCATGTTTTCTTACACAAGAACAACACTTAACCATTTAAAATACTCCTTAACTTATCAAACACATTTAACACTAGAACTTCACATTTGTACCTAAATTCGACATAGGTTCTCCTAGAACATTACTAAACCAAAAACATTGTTTTTACCAAAAACAACCAGAACACTAAAACCATCAAGTACTTATTATACACAAACTTCACTCACAAAGCACTACATCACAATATAGTGCACATTTAAATTGCATGGCACTAGGCCCTTTAAATACATGGCTCTTAGGCCCTTAAATGCACAAATCATCAAACACTGAATTTCCACACTATATTTGCCTTTAACCTGCAAATACACTCAACAACACATTTGCCTTTACTAAGCTCTTGGGAACACTTACGAAGTCATTCACCATTGGCTCTTTAGGTAGTTTTAATAAGCATTTATAAGCTCATTTCTCCTAAGGCATTCAAACAACATTAGGTTAGTAGATTTACCTCTTTGCAAAATAACTTCTTTCTTGTTTCCTTTAGAAAAACCGATAGAGTACTTGATTCTTTGACAAGTTCTAAACATATACACACATTATAATGAGTATTCAGCTATAAGCTCATTGTAAACCCTAGTTTTACATTGTTTCAAAAACATTAATGTAGTTGTTTTTTACCTTGCTCTTTGAAGAGAGTTTGAATATCTAGAAGAGAGGACTCCACCTAGTCCATGAGAGTTGGAATGAAGCTAGAACAAGGTCACATAAAAAGCTCCTTCAATATGTATTTTCGGACATGACAAAAACAAGGAGGAAATGAAGTTTTTATTGAGATTCCTTACCTAGAAGTCAAGGAGATAACAATATGTAAAAATACAAGCTCAAGCTCCTTCAATGGAGAAACTCCATGGCACTGAAATGGTTGTCTTGGACTTTTGAAAAGATAGGAATGAAGAGCTTGATGAGAGGAAGAAGATGGGGGTGTTTTGATTGTGGACAAGTGAGCAAGGTTTTACAAGAGGTCAAGCTTGTGTTCTAATGGTGATAGTGGTTTTATCGTGAGAGAACAAAGAAGGAAGGAAGAAGAGAGGTGGGAAACCGTGTGAGCAAGGAAAGGAAATGAGAGAATGAAGATTGGTTTTACTTTAGAAGATATTTGTAGTTTAAAAGCAAATAGTACATTCTTAGTCATCATTATTACTTAACAAATTAACAAGAGGGTGGTGAGTCCCAAACCTTAGAAAAACCGGCCCCCTAAGTATAATGAGGGTAATATAGTCTTGTTTGTCAATTTAATTACTTATACAAACATATGTTACAAAATAGCTTATAAAAGTTACTATTCATAAAACAAGGCACATAGAAGTGAAATTTTTGATTTCCCACTAATATAGACACCCAATGTGATATTATATAGTACACATATATTTAATAGTAATGATGGACATTTAGCCATTCAAAACTCATTACAAGACAATTTTTCAAAATGTGCTTTAAGACTCCTTAAAGCACCTTTTGTGTTTAAACTTGTTTTCAAGCTTGGTTTTCTTTGGTAATTGTTTTAATATGTTCATTAGTGTATGAATGAGGTCTTGGTAAGTTCATTAGGTCTTAACCAAGTTTATCCCAAGCTTAAAGCACATTTTGGCTCTTATTGACTTTAAAGCACATTTTGTGTTTCCTTTTGTTTAAATTTGTTTACTAATGTTTCTAAGACTCTTTTAGTCTTAATAAACCGTGTTTAAGTTT
This sequence comes from Limonium bicolor, assembly GCA_023374045.1. NCBI lineage: Eukaryota > Viridiplantae > Streptophyta > Magnoliopsida > Caryophyllales > Plumbaginaceae > Limonium > Limonium bicolor. The sequence continues at coordinate 39,420,854 of CM041778.1, forward strand.
TAAACAATATATTAAGGTTTGGGGTATTTCAAAAAGGACATGGGAGCTGTGTGTATTCGCAGGTTGAAGGCATTTAAATGTGGAAATTCAGTGTTTAAGTTTAATGTTATTTAAGGGCCTAAGTGCCAAGCAATTTAAGTTTATGCACTATATTGTGATGTAGTGTAGTTTAAAGGATTAGTTGTGTGTAAAGAACTTTTCTTGAGAAGATGAATGTCTTTGATGGTTAAACAGTGAAAAACAATATGTTTGTGTGTAAGGAATGTGTATTAAGGGATTAAGTGTTCTTGATTGTCTAAAGGTGAAAAACTATGTGTTTTGGTGTAAGGTGATACAAGAGAAGCTATGGCAAAAATTTAGTTGATAAACAAAGGAAGTATAATACCTTGTGAAGGATTAAGTATGAACTTGTGGGAAAGACTTGAGGAGTTTGTGAAAAGGAAGTGATGAGGATGCAAAATGATGCTTAGGAGTTATCATATTAAGAAGAAACACCTTGGTTAGTCTAAGTTGTAGGTATGCATTACCACCTAGGAATCCAAAGGAAAAATGTTGTAAGTGTTAGGAATTTTTGTAAGAAATTGAGTAACGAGTTTGGTGATGATTAAGGAAGGTTTGGTGCATGTTTTAAGGTGTTTAGACATGTGGGAAACATGTGGAAAGAGTGTGGAATAAGTGGGAAAAGATTGGGGTGAATTTGGAGTTCAAAATGAGGAGAAAAACACTTTTTAAAATGGGGTCTGCTGTGGACCGCCCCTAGGGACCGCCCCTGTGGGGAGGTCCAGCGTAGGAGAAGTAGTTTCTGTTGTGGACCGCCCCTGGGACCTCCCCAGAGGGGCGGTCCAGACCAGAGAAGAAAAATAAAATGTGTTTAAGGCTTCTAATGATGTGGGATTGGATGGTGATGGTTTTAGATGATGTTTAGGCCTTGTTTGGTGATATGTAAAGGCCTTAAAAATGTGTAAACAAGTGTTAGGAGGTTTGGCGAGTAAATAGTGAGTGTTTAAGGACTTTAGAAGTAAGCTTGTTCATGCATTTGGAGGATGTTATGTGAAGGTTTAAGTGTGCTAAATGATGTTAAAGCATACTAGGATATGTAAGGTGAAGTTTGGAGTCAAATAAGCATTTTTAAACAAGGGTTTGGAGCAGACCGACCTTGGGGACCGGACTTGCAAGGTCGGTCGGGGTAGAATTTTTAAACGGTAAAAGTGTCTGGAATGGACCGACCTTGGACCGGACTTGGCAAGGTCGGTCGAGGTGTAAATTTTCAAACCTGGATGTCACTGGAATGGACCGACCTTGGGTAAGGTCGGTCGACCTAAAACTTGTAAAAAAAAAAACAAACAAAGTGTGGCCTAGGTAGTTAACCCTAGGGGGGTATAATGAAGGTAATCAAGGGTAAGTTTACGCATAAAACATGTCATATAATCATGAAAAATGCTTAGTAAACCGGAAGCTAAATAAGGTAATTAACCGACGTTATTAATCATGTTTAGGAACTACGTTTGGCGGGACTCGAACGCAGCAGGGACCAAGGTATGGTTTTCTTGCAACCTGTGTCCTACCGGATTACACCGGCTTGTATGCCAATGTGTTTTTCTGTATGTTTGCCACGTTGTAAGATAAAACATGTAATGAGTTTATAGTAATTCATTTATGTGGCGTGTTCAATTCCGATACCGTTTAACCTCGAAATGTTATACCTTAGCTAACCAAATCTAGGATCACATAAGAGAACGGTATCCGGATTTAACGACCCAAACCATGGGAACGTTCTAACCACGGCTATGCGTGAGTTAATTGTGTGATGTTTGTGTGTGAATGTATGGACCTCCCTTGTGTGTTTAATCCAGTTGTAATACTGTATGGTGTATGGGTGATAGGTTCCACAGTGGAGCCCTTAACTATGTTTATAATATATTATGGGGGGTGAGGAATCCGGTCGTTCCGGTCGCGCGTTGTTTGGGAGTGGGTATCCTTCTTAGCTTTACCCTCCTCTCTGTTATGGTTGTTTCCTCCACGGGTTACGATCTCCCATTAGCTTACTCCAAAGCTTAGCTATTCTGACTTATGATCGGTTTAGGCGGAACATGTGTTTGTGTGGTGTGTTCGGGGCACTATATCCGAACCATCTTAACTTAAGTTACTCGTCCGACTATTAGGACGGTAATGAGTGTTGTATAACAAGTTTATCATGAGGGTGACATCATTCTCTAGGCTCACAAGTGAATTAACTATGTTTGGGTCGGTTCCTAAGAGAACCGTTCCCGTTATGTTATGTGTTATTGTTGTACTGCAATTCCCATTGCGATGTTATGTTATGTGCACGTTGAAACGTAAAAAGTGTTGTTATGTGGTGTATGTGGATCATGGATATGAATCCCAGTTTATAAAAGAGACGTTTATGGATAACCCGATTATTGGGTAAGTGTCGTCTATTGAGGAAGTAGCTCCACTAGAGGACAACCCTCTAGGGTTAATGAACACAATGAGTGACTTATCAAGTAAGGATGTGTTATCTGTTTGTTGAGCCCATTGTGGTGGAATGTTATGTGTTGTGTGTTTATAGTTTACATGCATGATTCAAATATAATCAACTGCATGCTAAGACGACAATTAGTTGTGCGTGGCCCGGTAGCATGCGGGCTGCGGGATTACCATACCAGCAAAGGTGCTGAGCCCCTGGGGGGCCACCCTTTCTTCTTCCTATTTCAGGTACAAGGAGCTGGAAGCCGTTCGAGAGTAGGACGGGGTAGTCATTTGTACATGGGTATCATTTAAGTTGTATATGTACAGTAGGTGTAGTAAGACCGAAATTGTTATCGGCATCATTTGTAAAAACTCGGTACAGTTGGAATGTATGTATGTGTTGGTTGTTGTTAATGGAAAGGGATAGTAATGTGTAGTGCTCGGGAATCTAGTCCATCAGACCGATACAATGTATATGTATAGCCTTGTTAGCCACGTGGGTGGTTAACGGCGTGTAACACCAATTGAGTTAAGTAATGTGTTGAGTAAGTTTTCCGCTGCAGTTTGTTGTTAAGTGTGTTGTTGGGGTGTTACAAAAAGTGGTATCAGAGCGAAGTATCGCTCTGATGACTGAATTACCGAGCTTAGGAAGTACCGAGTTAGGATTTTAGTACTTTGGGTTAAGGGTTGAGTGATAGCGTGAGAGATACGCTAGTTAGGAATTACCAGTGAATACTGAAAACCTACTATATCCTTCCCGCCCTCCACAATCCCTGTTTTATAACTTGGGAAACAACGCCAGAGAGATGGAAGTCCTCTCATACTCGGGATACCCGATCTGGCTGTTATTAAATACCTCTAAAGGTACGGAGAACCTGTCATACGGTAGATCCCGAAAACTGGGAATCCCGGAGACGGTTTCCATCTGAACAATGTTAACCGCATTTAATAGCGAAGAATGAAGAATCTTGTGTATAGAAGAATAGAATTTCCAACAACCTGGGTCGACATGCCGAGCAGTCGAGAATAACCAGCTTGCAACGCACCGACCGTGCAACAGGCAAGAAGTGGATTAATGAAACCCGAGACGAGTGTCTACGGGACCACAGTTGTTAAATGATACACCAACGGTATACCAACCGACAAAGGAACTACAACGTAGTGCCCAAACAAGAGACAAGTCTCAGTGACCACGACAAATGCGTGGAATGGGCTACGAAGAAGATACGGTACTAAGTAAAAAGGGGTCTCCAAGAATGGGAGACACCCCAGTTAATGATTATCATGTGAATACAGTGAGAAGTCGCCCAGAGGGTTAATTGTCAAGACTGTAAGATCAAGTGAGGGCCAACAAGGCCACTGATGACAGTGCGGGTAAAAACAATACCACAACCGGTATGTGTTGAACCGATAGCCAGTTAGCATGGCGCACTTGCCATGGCAAGTGCTGCTATAACAGGGCTGTTCGGGAAAGTTTTAACAAATACGAAGTACTTAGTAAAGTACCACGAAGTTAACTGTGATCATCATAACTATGGAAGGGCTTAACAGCCTAACCTTTGTAATTGGAAGTACACCAGTCAGCAAGAAGCTAGATTTGGTTAAGGGAAGAAGGCATTGTAAAACCATGAGAATTTTTCTTTCAACTCAGATTTATTTCAAACTCTTTTCTTTCAAACCGAATTTTCTTTCAAACCAATATTTATTTCTAACCTTCTTTTAAACCAAACCGGTAAACCCAAGGGTAGCGACCCGAGGGAATGGATGGAGTTCATAGTGATACAACAGTGGATAAACCTTCCCTTGATTAAGTTCGGGAAGCAGGGAATGCATATTGTCACAGGACAATATAAGGGAGTTGACAACAGAATACTTCACCTAGGCGTGTGACGGACACTACGAGTGTACCAACTGTAATGTGGGACGACCGCACTCCGATAGGAGCTTGTGGGCCTGACAGACCTACTTATGGGTTAGTTGGGTAAGTAGCAATGTATCAGCATGGTACCCCACATATGTATACGAGTAGAGTCCGGAACACGGGAGGTAGTCGACTCCGTACTACGGTCAGCATGTAAGTCAATCAAGAGCAAAGGATTACCAAGAATGGTTGAGTAGGAACTCAGTTAAGTCAATAAGACTAAAGGATTAGTGAATTCATTTCAAGGAAATGTTTAAGAGTCAGGGAATACGAAGTGCACTAACTGTTATGTAAAGACATAGCATATGTCTTAAGGATCCCAGGGATAAACATGATAGCTGGAATGGTGACCCAGCCTGTGCATGGCAGGCAGATGCCTAATGTGGACACATTAATGTGCAATGAACGGGATGAAACTCCCAGAATGAGTACCTACACTACCAGGAAATGTTGATCTTCACAGAAGAGGATAATAAGCCAGTTAAGAACGCAAACGGCGTGGCTAACTGAATATACCAATAAGTGCGAACCAGATGTAATGGCATAACTTAGCAACACCCAGGAGCAATCCTTGAAGGGTGTTGATCAACAATAGTTGAACGAAATAACGTGTAGAAACCAAGGTTGAAACTAACACCCAGTTTAGACATAAGTTGTCAGGAGACGGACTGACAATCCTAAGGGGCATCCCATGAAAGGAAACGGAATGCAACGACCTTGTCATGGAGCCCAATATAATATCCAAACCATGTAATGTTGTACAGAGAAGTAAATGTGTGTGAACGGCCTACAATGAGCAGAGCTCGAGGCAATAAGGCTATAAGCCACAAGCAAAATGTGTTATGTAAGTTTGATCGATTGCAGGACTTTATGTTATACAAGTAAATAGAGCGGGGAACGAACCACTGCTTTAAGAGTGGGGATACCTCTCGATATTGTGAAACCGCGGGAGCGGTAGTTATGTGAACCGAGTTCAAGAAATATGTTAAGGATTGATCATGTTGATATTGCGAGAAAACAGTTAGTTTAGTAGCATGTGAAGCACCGGGCTGAATAACGGCGGCTTGTAACTCGAGTGAGCTACGCTCAAGGAGCATTCAGTAGTCATCCAAATGAATGACGAACCATAATACGAATGATGTAAGTATATGAGTGGAAGCTAATGTGACAGTGAATACCATGTAAGTTAGTGTTATACAAGGAGCACGGTGCGCAGTAAGCGACCGTTGTATAAGTATTGTTAAACGATAATATGGCAACTAAGCACAGTTACGAGTTAAACCCAATAGAGATACAACAGTAAGTGATACCAAACAAACCGGGCAGTAAGCCGGTAGCTAGTACTATAAGATAAGAGTCTCAGTGAAACACAGTGTAAATTCCTATTGCACTCGCATAAGAGATTTACTGTCAAGAGTTTACGCCTCTGCACTCTATATGACTGAGTGTTTTGGTATTGCATTTGCACAGTAATGATCGAGTGGGATAGCTAGGACTTGGGAAATGTTAATGCTGGTGGAAGTAGAAAGAGACTTATAACGCTATAATGACTGATGCATAGGAAATGCAAGGTTGTGCCAATGAAATGATACTTGTACAAAATCAAATATGGAGGTGTGATTAGCAATAAGTGACTGTAGTAACACGGGATACCAAATATCAGTATGGAATATACTTCAAGTGTGGGAAATAACCGAGAGAGCACTACACATTAGGTGGTAGCTCAATCTCAACCGACAGTAAGTCGGAAGGAAACAAGTCAATCATTGTGAAATACGTAGCAGTTTACGCAGTAAGTTATTAAAGAAGTGGATGGAAAGTTTTGTAACTCACCGAGTTCGCTCACGGTAAGAGATACCACGCGTCGGTTGAGAAACCATTGTTACCAAGATAAAGGTGATAAATGAGAGATGTATAATACAGTAAGAATAACGAGTGGGGCAAACTAAGCTCTACAGTTATTAGAGTTGCGCAGTAGAAACTAGTGAGCCAGTGATTCAAATGTTGAATGTGCATAGCGAACATGAGTGAATGGCTAATTATTAATGCCTAGAAGCCAACAGGCCAAAACCAAAACCAGTTATGAGTTAAATAAACTCTAATGAGAATTCTTGGTCTAGGGACTAAACCGCTAACATGGTTAAGATCCTCTAACCAGAACACATTGTATAACAGACCGCGTGGAAGTTAAAACACTTCACGGCGGCAGAACATTTTAAACCGATGTTCAGTGATTGATTACGTGGGCGTAATCCCTTTTAAGGGGGGTAGAGCGTAAAACCGCTTAGTGTGTTTTACCGTACAAGTGTACGTGAACTATGTTGTGCATAGCACAAAATAATTTGTTTGGATGATGGTGCGTGTGTTATATAAACATACACATTCATTCATGGTTTAATTGTGGTAAGTGCGCACAGGAGATGCGAATACCATTGTGATAAGAGTGTTTATTTTGTTAACAGTTGTGTGTGAGAGTACAAGTGTAAGGGAGTAAAGAAACTCCCGGGGAACTAAAACCCCTACAGTATATAAAGGTAAAACTGTGTTGTATTTTGATAAAATATATGTATATATGTAATATAGTGATTCATGAAAGGGTATGAAACCGACATAGAACCTAGTAAGAATTAGATTCCCTAGGTAACTTGATTAAAAGTGAATGGAAATAACTGATAGACAAGTTCTATCCCTTGGAGATGTTATGATCATGATTAGAATGATTAAAAAGATAGAAAATTGGAAATGAGTGATTTACTTGATGCTTGAAATTGAAGTGGGAGGTGAAACTTGATTATCATGAGATCAAGGGAAGCCAAACACAAATTGGGGTGGAAGGATAGTTCAACACTGGTGCTGATCACATCAGGGTTGGATGATTCTTGAAGCTCCCTGTAAGTGGTCACAAATAACCACTCTAAGAAAGATGCAAAGAGTATAAATTGGACTTGGAGTTATGTTGCATTTTCAAAAGGATTTTCAATTGGTATTTCCAAAACAGTCGATTAATATTTTGAATAAAGGATTCTCTTATACTTAACCTAGTAAAGAATATTTTGTAGTACTTGCTCACGAGCCGAGGACGTATGAGCCTTTTCGTTAGACCGGTGACATGAGAAGTATATATGTTAAAAATTAAGTGATTGTTTTGATCTCCCAAAGGAACGGGGACCAGAAGGTGTCCATCGCGACCGGGTTCTACGGGATCACAGTGTATATAAAAAGGTATTTTTGGTTGATATACATGCTAAGACATGTTGTGTGGTATGTGTAATAAATATTATTTCTGACCTTGAGTCCTAATGTGGCTGAGTTACGAAAATTGTTATGTTACCTAGACCTATGAGTCTAAATGTTGTTATGTTACCCAACCTAAGAGTCTGAGGGTTTTATGTAAGTGTAAATGTTGTTAAGATACCCAGACCGTTGAGTCCGAGGTTATCTTGTAAGTATGTTATGTTATGTTATGTTATGTATGGATGTGGATATGTTGCCCAGACCGTTAAGTCCGAGGTTGTGATGTAAAGTATGTTTGGTTATGGAAGTTTTATTTGCAAGTAATCCGTGTTCTAATCCAAATGATGTGTGGGAAGTGTGAACTTCGAGGACGAAGTTCTTTTAAGGGGGTAGATTGAAATACCCCAAACCTTGATATGTTGTTTAAATGTTAACTATGTATATAAAGGCTAAAAAGTGCCTTAGAAAATCAGTGAACAATTTAAACCATAGAAAACACAATAAACGCTAAGACACAGTTTGAGCAAAAACATGCTCTAAGCTTGGAAGTGAACTTGGTTAGGACCCAAAGAGCCTACAAGACTTAATAATATTCAATTATGATTTAATAAGGCTAATAAGTCCTTAGGGACGTTGGTGGACAATTAAACCAAACAAAACACAAGAAAACACCTTAAAGTCAATTTAAGCAAATACTTGCTCTAGACTTGGTGTAACCTTGTATAATACCTAAAGGTCATTCTTAGACCTTATAAACATAATGAACATGTTAAATCAATTACTAAAGAAAACCAAGCTTGAAAACAAGTTAAAACACAAAATGTGCTTTAAGGAGTCTTAAAGCACATTTTTGAAAAATTGTCTTGTAAATGAGTTTAGAGTGGCTAAATGACCATAATAACTCTTTAATTAATATTTTTACTACTTAGTATCACATTAGGAAGTCTAAATCAATGGGAAATCAAAAATTTCACAAATATGTGCCTTGTTTTGTGAATAGTGCTCAAATAGTGCTAGTTTAAGTTATAAGTCAACATAAGTTGTTTAATTGGTCAACAAAGGCCATATATATGTTATATATTGAAGGGGGCACGGTTTTTAAGGTGGGGAGTCACCAACCTAGTCATCCAACTAAAGAAAAGAAAAAGAAATAAAGTAAAGTTACTATTTGCTTTTAAGCTTAAATATCTTGCAAAAGTGAGACCTCTAGCCTCTCCTCTTCATTTCCTTGCCTTCCCACCGTGTTCTTCCTCTATTCTCCCAACAAGAACCGAGCTTGCTACAGCCCCTCTCTTCTCTAACTTCAATTGCTCACCAAATGTTCATTAATGCTCCAAATCAAATTCTAAGACCATATTTGTCTTAGTTAGACCAAGCTCTTCACTTCTATCTTTTCAAATCATCAAAAGCTTCATTTCGGTGCCATGGAGATTCACCATTGAAGGAGCTTGAGCTCATATTTTCATGCCTTGTCATTCTCCTTTGCTTCAAGGTAAGGAAAACCAAAGAAAATCTAAGTTTCCTCTCATTTTGTATGTGTCCGAAAATTCACCTCACAATGGTGCTTTGTCTTGCTCTCTTCATAGCTTAATTCAAACTTCAAAGGACTAGGAGGAGTCCTATCTTGCTACTTAACCAAGCTCTCTTTCGAATTCCAAAGGTAATCATCAAATTTTGGTGTTTTAAGAAACATATGTAAACCTAGGGTTTGACTATGAGTTTGGGTATTAAACTAAATGCTCATTACCCTTATATGTGTAATGGTTAGAAGATTGACAAGTGATAAAAGTTCCTTGCCGATTTTCAATCAAGAAAGAACAAGAGAAAACAAGTGAGAAAACTTGGAAAACAAAGAGGTAAATGATCTCTCTTGGTGTGGTTTTGTGTACTAGGAAATTGAGCTATATTTGCTTAATAAATAACCTAAAGAGCCAATGGGAAATGAGCTAGAAAACTATCCACAAGGTGCACTAAAAGGACATGGGAGCATTGTTGTGTGTATTCGCAGGTTGAAGGCATTTAAATGTGGAAATTCAGTGTTTAAGTTTAATGTTATTTAAGGGCCTAAGTGCCAAGCAATTTAAGTTTATGCACTATATTGTGATGTAGTGTAGTTTAAAGGATTAGTTGTGTGTAAAGAACTTTTCTTGAGAAGATGAATGTCTTTGATGGTTAAACAGTGAAAAACAATATGTTTGTGTGTAAGGAATGTGTATTAAGGGATTAAGTGTTCTTGATTGTCTAAAGGTGAAAAACTATGATTTTTGGTGTAAGGTGATACAAGAGAAGCTATGGCAAAAATTTAGTTGATAAACAAAGGAAGTATAATACCTTGTGAAGGATTAAGTATGAACTTGTGGGAAAGACTTGAGGAGTTTGTGAAAAGGAAGTGATGAGGATGCAAAATGATGCTTAGGAGTGGTTATCAGATTAAGAAGAAAACACCTTGGTTAGTCTAAGTTGTAGGTATGCATTACCACCTAGGAATCCAAAGGAAAAATGTTGTAAGTGTTAGGAATTTTTGTAAGAAATTGAGTAACAAGTTTGGTGATGATTAAGGAAGGTTTGGTGCATGTTTTAAGGTGTTTAAACATGTGGGAAACATGTGGAAAGAGTGTGGAATAAGTGGGAAAAAAGTGAAATACCCCAAACCTTGGTATGTTGGTTAAAAATTAAAACATGAGTTATAAGACTAAAAAGAGTCTTAGAAACATTAGTAAACAAATTTAAACGAAAGAAAACACAAAATGTGCTTTAAAGTCAATAAGAGCTAAAATGTGCTCTAAGCTTGGGATAAGCTTGGTTAAGACCTAATGAACTTACCAAGACCTCATTTATATACTAATGAACATATTTAATCAATTACCAAAGAAAACCAAGCTTGAAAACAAGTTAAAACACAAAATGTGCTTTAAGAAGCCTTAAAGCACATTTTTGAAAAAATTGTCTTGTAAATGAGTTTTGAGTGGCTAAATGTCCATCATTACTCTTAAATATATATGTGTACTATATAGTATCACATTTGGGTGGCTATATTAATGGGAAATCAAAAATTTCACTTCTAAGTGCCTTGTTTTGGTGAATAGTGCTTTTTATAAGCTAGTTTATAACATATGTTGTATTAAGTAATTAAATTGACAAACAAAGACTAAAGTACCCTCATACTAATAAAGGGGGGGCCGGTTTCTTAAGTGTGGTGACTCACCACTCACTTGTTATTTTGTTAAACAAGTAAAGCAAACTAATTAAAACTACTTTTTACTTTATTACTACAAGTATCTTCTTAAAGCAAATTCTATCTTCATTCTCATTTCTTTCCTTCATTTCCCACGGTCCCAATCTCTCTTCCTCCCTTCTTGCTGTTCTCTCACGGTAATACCACCACCACCATTAAAACTCTAGCTTTGACCACTTGTAAAATCTAGCTCTCTTGTCCAAATCAAAAACAAACACCACCAATCTCTTCCTCTCATCAAGCTCTTCATTCCTATCTTCTCAAAACTTCAAGAGCCCCATTTCGGTGCCATGGAGTTCTACCATTGAAGGAGCTTGAGCTTGTATTTTTACATATTGTTGATCTCCTTTGCTTCTAGGTAAGGAATCTCAAAGAAAAATCATGTTTCCTCCATGTTTTGTTGTTGACCGAAAATATACATTGATGTAGCTCTTTGTGTGACTTTGTTCTAGCTTCATTTCAACCTTTCATGGACTAGGTGGAGTCCTCTCTTCATAGATATTCAAACTCTCTTCAAAGACCAAGGTAAAACAACTACATTAATGTTTTGAAACAATGTAAAATTAGGGTTTACAATGAGATGAAGCTTATAGCTTGAATACTCATTATAATGTTTGTATATTGTTTAGAACTTGTCAAAGAATCAAATACCTTACCGATTTTTAAAGGAGACAAGAAAGAAGTTGTTTGGAAAAGAGGTAAATCTACTAACCTAATGTGGTTTAATGCCTTAGGAGAAATGAGCTTATAAATGCTTATTAAAACTACCTAAAGAGCAAATGATGAATGACCTAGTAATGTCCTCAAGGAGACTAGTAAAAGAACATATGTCTTGTTGTATGTAATTGCAGGTCCAAGGCATATATTGTGGAAATTCAGTGTTTATGATTTAAGCACCTTAAGGGCCTAAGTGCCATGCAATTTAAGTTATGCTTTATATTGTAATGTGGTGTGATTTGAGTAAAGTTTTGTGGGTGAGAGTGTTCTTGGTGATTTAGGTGTTCATGTGTGATTAGTGGTGAAAACAATGTGCTTGGGTGTAACAAAATGCTAGGAGAACCTATGTCGAAATTTAGGAAATGCATAAGGAGTTCAAGATGTTTTAAAGGAATTTTGATGAATTAGGAAGTGTTCTAGTGTGTAATAAGGACTTAGGCATGATCTAGAGGTTTTAGTTTATACCAAAGTCATTTTGGACTTAGATTGGGACTTAGGCAAACTTTGGTAAAATAAGAAGAAAGTGTAAGCTTAGAAAAAGAGATTTCAATGATGACATAAAGAGTTTTAGTTTGTAAGAAATGATGTTTAAGCAATAATGTGTGTAGAGATGTGTCTTGGTATAATGATTAGAATAGACAAGGAAAACCACTTAGAAACTTAAGGAGAGGATACTATAAGTGTTGGAGGCCTTGGGGAAATTTGTTAAGTGTTTAAAGGCTTAGGAATTGGAGTATAATGCCTTGTCCGAACGTCCGTCCGGATGTGGAAGTTCGGACAGGCCCTGTTGGGTAAAGAAATTCTCACTCGCGAACAGTGTCCGAACTTGGGAAGTCCGGACACATGTTCGGACGTACCCACCCATCCTTAGGATTATCCTCGAACTGTGTCCGAACTTGGGAAGTCCGGACACATGTTCGGACGCACGGATTTCTGTCTAGATTTTTCTCGGCTCACGTCCGAACTTCCGAAGTCCGGACTTAAGTTCGGACGTGTGTCTGTTTTCTGTCTAAAGTCACGGCTTGCGTCCGAACTTGGAAGCTCGGACACAAGTTCGGACAGGCCACTGTATGGACCAAAAATTATTGTTTTAAGATGGGAATTGTTATTTAAAAATGGTAGTTGGTTAGTAATGATATTATAAGGTTATGTAAGACATGTTAGGAGGGTTTTAAAGGCAATTAAAAGGATGAAAAGTTGTAAAAAGTGTAAAATAAAAATAAACTAGTAATGTTGAGTAGATAATGTTAATAATGGACTAGTGCGTAAATTAACCGACGTTACTAATGTGTTTAGGATTCTCTCAAGGTGGAAACGAAACGAGGCAAGGACCAAGGTATGGTTTTCTTGCAGTCTGTTGTCTACCGGTTTACACCGGCTTGGATGTTGTTGTTTGTTTTTGTGTGTTACGACCTTATAAGATTAAGGCATGAAAAGAGTTTATAGTTGTTATACATTAAGATATGGTAAGGTTGTGACTCCTTTCCCTTGGTGTCTAACAAGACCTAAATGTTTGCTTGTATGTGACTTAAAAATATTGTGTGATCACTAACAAGTGCTAATCGGGGAGTGAGGAGTCCGGTTGTTCCGGCCACGTGTGATGGATGGGGGTCGATATCATATCCGGTTCGGCTCTCTTGGTGTATGTATAGGTGGTATTCCAATTTGGTTTCTACCTTCCCTTAGCTTATCCAAAGCTAATTACTGACTCACGTGGGCCACAGGGGCATACGTATGTTATTTCGGTGTGCTGGGATTACTATATCCGACACACCTTGGGTATAAGTTAACCGTTCGATATAACTGGACGGTAACGAGGTTGGTAACGAGCTTAACATGGGATTGGCAATAATCCCTAGGCTCACTATGTATACTAACTATGGTGGAAGGTTCCTTGTGAGAACCGATTTTATGGTGTTATGTATTGTTATGGTGCTATGCAATTTCCCTTGCTATGCTATTGGTATATATATATATATATATGTTGGATGTTTTAAAATGAATGCCATGTTATCATGACAAATGGTTGCGCGTATCCCGGTAGCCGATGGGCTGCGCGTTAGCCATACCAGCAAGGTTGCTGACCCCCTCGGGGGCTCCATATTTTATTGCAGGATGAGGATCGAAGAAGCAGAGTGGCTCTAGATCCTAGGTCGTTGATGTACTTTGCTATTTTGGATTGTTGAGCCCGGGATGCGCCTGTGCTCCCGAGGCATTACATTTTGGTACCGTTTGTTAAACAGTGGTGGATGTTTACGGTTGGTAGGTGTGATGTAAATTAAATACTCGGTATGGTTGGTTATGTTTATATATGGATGTTAGGTTCTATGCTCGGGAGTCTGATCATCAGACCGATACACTTGTATTTATTCTGCCTAGTTAACCACGTGGGTGGTTAACGGCGTTGTAACACCAAAGCGTTTAGTTATTGTTTGGTTGGTTATTTCCGCTGCGATTTCGGTAGTTGGTAGGGGCGTTGTAGGGGTGTTACAAAAAGTGGTATCAGAGCGAAGTATCGCTCTGATGACTAGAATACCGAGCTTAGGGATATACCGAGTTAGGAAACCTAACTACAGATACCAAAGTGAACAGATTTGGAAGGGTTAACCACTAACTAAGTGTGGAATTACCTGGTTGTCGGGAAGATGTTATAATCATTGGACCGATAAGTGTGCAAGCATAATGCTAATGAGATGTTCATATGAATCAGATGGCAGGTAGACCACGAGGTAGAGGCCGCGGGCGCGGTACTGGAGGTATGGGTGACCTGGGCGATGATACTACGGCACAGACTATGGCTGAGGCAGTTGCAGCCGCCGTAGCCCAGTTGGTACCCGATTTGGTTGCTGCTATACAGCAAGGGCAACAGCCCGGAGTTCAGCCACCACCCCACCGCCACGAGAGACCAATTGGGTCAAGGCGTTGGCTGATCTGAGACCGCCATCATTCAATGGGGAGACTGATCCTCGAAAGCTAGAGGCGTACATCTCCGAACTGGAGACCGCCTACGAGACCTTGGCAGTACCTGCTGAAGCTAAGGTCCGTCTTGCCGCTTACTACTTGAAGGGTACGGCACAGAGTTGGTGGAAGTTGGTGAAAGAGGACAGGATGGCTGATCCTGAGTTTGGTTGGAGGGAGTACACGGCTCTACTGCGAGCCAAGTATTACCCTGTACATGTGCAGGAGGCCAAGCGCCTCGAGCTGGATAGTCTGAGGCAGGGGGATAAGATGTCGGTTGATGACTACTACACCGCATTCACCGGCCTTATCCACCTGTTACCAGACCTTGGGTATTCGAACCGAGTGTTGGTGAACCGGTTCTACAATGGACTTAGCCACCGTCTCCGCTACGGGATGGGGCCAGCTGAGTACACTACCTTGCAGGTAATTAGAGTACCACGTTGAGAATCAATTTATACCATGAGTGAATGTTAATGTGAGTTGGTAAGTTGTTTTTGCGGGGCATGACTGACATCCTAAAATTCAGGAGTGCTATCATGCCGCTGCTAAGGTTGAAATTACCGTCCGTCTGAGGGACGAGGAGAATGCGCACAAGCGCAAGGCCACCAACGAGGGCCAGAGTCAGCAAGGGTATGGGGGAGGAAAGAAAAAGAAACCCTACCCTCAGCCCCAGAAGGGTCAGTACCAGGGTGACAAGGGCCAAGCCCAGACCACCACAGCTGATGAGCCACTGAAGCTCACGTATGCGTATGCGGCGAAGCCTCTACGCTCCTACCCGCCTAAGGGTAATTACTTCATGTGTATCTAGTTGAGGTGTATGTTGTTAAGATGGAAAATGAGTATTGATTGTGTGTTGTTGTAGCAGCTAGCGCGGGTTCTGGACCGGAGCGCCACTTTTACTGTAAGTGGTGCAATGGAGACCACCCCGGCAAAGACTGCAAGGGGAATGATGTGAGGTGTCGTCACTGCCAGAAGATGGGGCACCGCGAATTTGAGTGTTGGACGAACCCCAACAGCAGGAACTATAAGCCAAAGGGGCAGTGGAAGGGTAATACTACCACGACCACGAAGCCCGAAGGCGATCATCAGCAGACTTCTGACAAGAAGTACACTGAATCCCAGAAGGGGAAGGGTACGGGGTCCGGCAAGGCCGCCCTGAATGTGGTGGACCGGTCTGAGGCACCAGGATCCTCTTCGAGACCAGGTACCGCCTAAACTGTTAAATGAAAAAGTGATTGCTTACCGCATTTCATGCATGAGTGTTGTATTAGTGAGTCTAATGTACAACCACCTAAGTAATGAGTTAAATAATGATGTGAGAGATACCTAAATTAGACAATGTGGAAAACTTAGGAACCTTCAATATCTGTTATCCAATCCCGCCCACACCAAACCCGAAGAGACCACCATCAGCATCACCGAATTCCCACTGGAGCAATGTCAGGTTATCCAACCAGGTATGATACTCTTAAATGGATACCTGACACCGGAAGCACAAATCCACATCATCAGACGTTGCAACGAACTTGGAGCAGCACCAGGAGGTTTCTACACACCCGAATACCCGAGCGGTTCGAAGATGAAGCTGAAGATGATGTGCATGGGTAAGGACTGGAATCCCTACACCAAGTCATATCAGGATGTGCGAGCTGAAGACGGAGCAACTGTACCAGGTATACCTGAGGAGTTCCTTGCGGTTGTTAACCACACCGTGGGAATTGCTCAGCAACTTGAATCGGAACCGATTCCGAACGTGGAAGCAGACTTATGCATTGTGAACTTCTACCAGAAAGGTGGACGGTTAGGGTTACACCAAGATAAGGACGAGTCACCCGAGTCTCTAAGTAAGGGAGTACCCGTGGTGTCTTGGTCCATTGGTGATACCGCAGTGTTTGTGTATGGCGAGCAGAAGCGTGCTGACCTCGCAAAGAAGCTACTGTTGAAATCGGGAGATGTATTAATCATGGGTGGGCAATCAAGAATGCTATACCATGGCATCAGAAAGATCAAACTGAATACCGCACCGTCGGCAGTGATCAATGCCACACACATGAAACCCGGACGTTTGAATTTGACCTTCAGACAGTTTTAAGCCTTGTATAATTATGTGATGTGATAACCAATGTGTATTAAGGATGTTGTAAGTGTAAATCGTGGCGACAGTATAAGCCAATGAATGTTGTAAAAAGAGTGTGTTAATGAATAAAATGGGTTGTTTGAACATATAAACCGTGTTGTTACCCAATACTTATAGTTTGCCAATGAATTAGGCTGTGCACTCGGAACGGGAGGTATACTGAGTGTCTGCAATAAGGCAGAAGCCGGCAAGAGCGGCACAATCCTCACCGGTACCTTTCCAGTGAATGGCGTGGATGCATCGATCTTGTTCGACTCTGGAGCCTCACACACATTCATTTCGCTATCATTTGCGAAGAGGCTGGGGTTAGACGGTGAAGAGATGCCAGACTTCGTGGTCACTCTCCCGTCGAAAGAGCGGATCAGGTGTACCCGCTACTACCGAGATGCTGTTGTTCGAATCATGGATGAGGAGTTTCCGATCGACTTGATAGAGTTCGACGGACTAGG
The DNA here is from genome assembly GCA_023374045.1 of Limonium bicolor. Lineage (NCBI taxonomy): Eukaryota > Viridiplantae > Streptophyta > Magnoliopsida > Caryophyllales > Plumbaginaceae > Limonium > Limonium bicolor. The sequence continues at coordinate 39,437,977 of CM041778.1, forward strand.
TTTTGATGTGATTGTCGGGATGAACTGGTTGGAGCGGTACAAGGGTAGAATCCTATGTGCCGAGCATCGACTGCTTCTTCGGAGTCCATCTGGGGTTACTATATCATACCGCCAGAGGCCCAGGGAGCCTTCGACACAGATCATCACCGCCATGGCCATGTATCGTGAGTTGCGACGAGGAAATGATGTATACCTCTGCTATGTCCAGGACATAGAGAGAGACCCTGAGTTTAGCCCAGATGTGCCGGTAGTGTCGGAGTTTCCTGATGTATTTCCTAAGGAACTGCCGGGCATGCCGCCAGCACGAGAGGTTGAGTTTGAGATTGATCTAGTTCCGGGCACCGGACCCATTGCAAAAGCGCCTTATCGTATGGCTCCAGCAGAGATGACAGAGCTCAAGGAGCAGCTGAGAGACCTACTCGACAAGGGCTTTGTCCGCCCTAGTGTTTCACCATGGGGAGCGCCGGTCCTCTTCGTGAAGAAGAAGGACGGTAGCCTCCGCCTGTGTATTGATTATCGGGAGCTGAATGCTGTTACGGTGAAGAACCGTTACCCTTTACCACGCATCGACGATCTATTTGATCAGCTGAGGGGAGCATCAGTATTCTCCAAGATAGACCTACGTTCCGGATACCACCAGATTGCCATCCGTGACAGCGATATCGAAAAGACAGCATTCAGAACTAGGTATGGGCATTATGAGTTCACAGTTATGCCGTTTGGCTTGTCAAATGCACCAGCAAAGTTCATGGATTTAATGAACCGTTTGTTCCAAGATCAGTTGGACAAATCAGTGGTAGTCTTCATCGATGACATACTTGTGTATTCGAAATCGAGAGGTGAGCATGAAAGCCACCTGAGAGATGTATTGCAGACATTGAGAAAGAATCAGTTGTATGCTAAATTTTCTAAGTGTGAATTTTGGTTGAATCAAGTATCCTTCCTTGGACATGTGATTTCTGAGGCCGGGATCGCTGTTGATCCGGCAAAGATAGATGCAGTGCGCACCTGGCCTAGGCCGAAGACAGTTACCGATATCAGGAGCTTCCTCGGTCTGGCAGGTTATTATAGGAGGTTTGTGAAGGACTTCTCCAGTGTCTCGAAGCCGATGACTTCCTTGATGAAAAAGGATGCACCATTCGAGTGGACAGTCGACTGTGAGAGTGCTTTCACGAGTCTCAAGGATGCTCTGACATCTGCACCGGTTCTGACATTACCAGACGGTCCAGATGGTTTTGAGGTCTATTGCGACGCATCAGGCAGGGGTATGGGTTGTGTGTTGATGCAACACGGGAAGGTCGTAGCTTACGCCTCCCGACAGCTGAAGAAACATGAGGAGAACTACCCCACCCACGACTTAGAATTGGGTGCCATCGTCTTCGCATTGAAGATATGGCGACATCATTTGTATGGGGTAAGCGTGACAATCTATTCCGACCACAAGAGTTTGAAATACTTGTTCACTCAGAAAGAGTTGAACATGAGGCAAAGGAGGTGGGTCGAGTTTCTAAATGATTATGACATCAATTTACAGTATAAGGAGGGTAAGGCAAATGTGGTAGCTGACGCATTGAGTCGCCGAGCACACTCTCTCCATTCGCTAGTCTCTCATACTGGCTTGGTTGAAGAGGTGCGGAGTGCTCAGATGACGGATCAGTATATGGTGGAGATTAGACAGAAGCTTATTGATGGCACATTCGAGGGTCAGAAGTACGACTTCAGACTCCACGATGATGACCTGATTAGGCTTAATGGCCGGTTGTGTATACCGAGGAGTAGCGCTGAGCTGAAGGAGCGCATATTGAGTGAATCCCATTGTTCTACGACTTCGATTCACCCCGGAGCTTCAAAGATGTATAAAGGTATGAAAAGATATTTTGGTGGACTGGAATGAAAAAGGATGTGAATGACTATGTGTTGAGGTGTCTCACTTGTCAGAAGGTCAAGTTTGAGCACCGACGGCCTGGTGGTATGGTGCAGCCAATGCCAGTGCCGGAGTGGAAGTTCCATGACATATCTATGGACTTCGTGGTAGGGCTTCCGCCTACAAGGGGAGGTCTGAATATGATTTGGGTTGTGGTAGACCGACTGACCAAGGTGGCTCGATTCATACCGATGAAGGACACCTGGAAAGTGGCTAAGCTAGCAGAGCTCTTCGACAGAGAGATAGTAAGACATCATGGGGTTCCGAAAACGATTGTATCTGACAGAGATACCAGATTCCTATCCAGATATTGGAAGTCTACACGAGAGGCACTAGGTACTGAACTGAAATTGAGCACAGCGTTTCACCCACAGACAGATGGTCAGAGTGAGCGCACCATCCAGACACTTGAGGATATGCTACGTGCATGTGCACTTGACTTTCAGACCAGCTGGATTGATAAGTTACATCTGATCGAGTTTAGTTACAACAACAGTTATCATGCATCGATCAAGATGTCTCCCTTCCAGGCATTGTACGGTAGACCATGCCGCACGCCATTATGCTGGGATGAGTCGAGTGAGACGGTCATTATAGGACCAGAGTATCTTGAGAAAGTTCAGGCAGAGGTTCGCCAGATCCGGGCTAATATGAAGGCAGCTCAGGATAGACAGAAGTCGTACGCAGATGTGCGCCGACGTGACCTGGAGTTCGCCGTAGGCGATCAGGTATTTCTTAGGGTATCCCCCATGAAGGGAGTATTTCGTTTTGGCCAGAAGGGCAAGTTGAGCCCGAAATATGTGGGTCCTTATGTTGTGACGGAGCGGATCGGCCCGGTAGCTTATAGACTTGATTTACCCGCCGAGCTGGGCAAGGTACATGATGTATTTCATGTATCCCAGTTGAAGAAGTATATGTCTCATCCGTCTCACGTGCTTCAGCCGGAAAGGCTAACCTTAGAGCCGACCATGCGATCAGTGGAGACGACGTAGATTCTGGATACTAAGACTCGAGACACTCGCCATAAGTCCGTGAGACTGGTGAAGGTCCTCTGGTCTAACCAGGACGTTGAGGAGGCCACTTGGGAGCTGGAAGATAAGATGAAGGCGAAGCACCCGTCATTGTTTGCTTCTTAGAGTTTGTATGTATAGGGTACGGGGCGTACCCCTTTTAAGGGGGGTAGAGCCGCTTCGGTTGTGGATGTGTTCGACATGTATTATATACATTGTCTATGTTATGTTACAGACCGTTGTGTCTGAATGATATTATGTGGTTTGGACCTTGAGTCCGTTGTGGTGTAAGAATGATGGAAATGTGGGTAATGATGTTTTGGAAGTATTGTTTTTATAAGTGTTCCCCGTGTTCTAATATTAAGATATGTGGGAAGTGTGAACTTTGGGGACAAAGTTCTTTTAAGGGGGGTAGATTGAAATACCCCAAACCTTGGTATGTTGGTTAAACATTAAAACATGAGTTATTAAGACTAAAAAGAGTCTTAGAAACATTAGTAAACAAATTTAAACGAAAGAAAGAAAACACAAAATGTGCTTTAAAGTCAATAAGAGCTAAAATGTGCTCTAAGCTTGGGATAAGCTGGGTTAAGACCTAATGAACTTACCAAGACCTCATTTATATATAATGAACATATTTAATCAATTACCAAAGAAACCAAGCTTGAAAACAAGTTAAAACACAAAATGTGCTTTAAGAAGCCTTAAAGCACATTTTTGAAAAATTGTCTTGTAAATGAGTTTTGAGTGGCTAAATGTCCATCATTACTCTTAAATATATATGTGTACTATATAGTATCACATTTGGGTGGCTATATTAATGGGAAATCAAAAATTTCACTTCTAAGTGCCTTGTTTGGTGAATAGTGCTTTTTATAAGCTAGTTTATAACATATGTTGTATTAAGTAATTAAATTGACAAACAAAGACTAAAGTACCCTCATACTAATAAAGGGGGGGGGCCAGTTTCTTAAGTGTGGTGACTCACCACTCACTTGTTATTTTTTAAACAAGTAAAGCAAACTAATTAAAACTACTTTTTACTTTATTACTACAAGTATCTTCTTAAAAGCAAATTCTATCTTCATTCTCATTTCTTTCCTTCATTTCCCACTGTCCCAATCTCCTTCTTCCTCCCTTCTTGCTGTTCTCTCACGGTAATACCACCACCACCATTAAAACTTTAGCTTTGACCACTTGTAAATCTAGCTCTCTTGTCCAAATCAAAAACAAACACCACCAATCTCTTCCTCTCATCAAGCTCTTCATTCCTATCTTCTCAAAACTTCAAGAGCCCCATTTCGGTGCCATGGAGTTCACCATTGAAGGAGCTTGAGCTTGTATTTTTACATATTGTTGATCTCCTTTGCTTCTAGGTAAGGAATCTCAAAGAAAAATCATGTTTCCTCCATGTTTTGTTGTTGACCGAAAATACACATTGATGTAGCTCTTTGTGTGACTTTGTTCTAGCTTCATTTCAACCTTTCATGGACTAGGTGGAGTCCTCTCTTCATAGATATTAAAACTCTCTTCAAAGACCAAGGTAAAACAACTACATTAATGTTTTGAAACAATGTAAAATTAGGGTTTACAATGAGATGAAGCTTATAGCTTGAATACTCATTATAATGTTTGTATATTGTTTAGAACTTGTCAAAGAATCAAATACCTTACCGATTTTTAAGGAGACAAGAAAGAAGTTGTTTGGAAAAGAGGTAAATCTACTAACCTAATGTGGTTTAATGCCTTAGGAGAAATGAGCTTATAAATGCTTATTAAAACTACCTAAAGAGCAAATGGTGAATGACCTAGTAATGTCCTCAAGGAGACTAGTAAAAGAACATATGTCTTGTTGTATGTAATTGCAGGTCCAAGGCATATATATTGTGGAAATTCAGTGTTTATGATTTAAGCACCTTAAGGGCCTAAGTGCCATGCAATTTAAGTTATGCTTTATTGTAATGTGGTGTGATTTGAGTAAAGTTTTGTGGGTGAGAGTGTTCTTGGTGATTTAGGTGTTCATGTGTGATTAGTGGTGAAAACATGTGCTTGGTGTAACAAAATGCTAGGAGAACCTATGTCGAAATTTAGGAAATGCATAAGGAGTTCAAGATGTTTTAAAGGAATTTTGATGAATTAGGAAGTGTTATAGTGTGTAATAAGGACTTAGGCATGATCTTGAGGTTTTAGTTTATACCAAAGTCATTTTGGACTTAGATTGGGACTTAGGCAAACTTTGGTAAAATAAGGAGAAAGTGTAAGCTTAGAAAAAGAGATTTCAATGATGACATAAAGAGTTTAGTTTGTAAGAAATGATGTTTAAGGAATAATGTTGTGTAGAAGATGTGTCTTGGTATAATGATTAGAATAGACAAGGAATACCACTAAGAAACTTAAGGAGAGGATACTATAAGTGTTGGAGGCCTTGGGGAAATTTGGTTAAGTGTTTAAAGGCTTAGGAATTGGAGTATAATGCCTTGTCCGAACGTCCGTCCGGATGTGGAAGTTCGGACAGGCCCTGTTGGGTAAAGAAATTCTCACTCGCGAACAGTGTCCGAACTTGGGAAGTCCGGACACATGTTCGGACGTACCCACCCATCCTTAGGATTATCCTCGAACTGTGTCCGAACTTGGGAAGTCCGGACACATGTTCGGACGCACGGATTTCTGTCTAGATTTTTCTCGGCTCACGTCCGAACTTCCGAAGTCCGGACATAAGTTCGGACGTGTGTCTGTTTTCTGTCTAAAGTCACGGCTTGCGTCCGAACTTGGAAGCTCGGACACAAGTTCGGACAGGCCACTGTATGGACCAAAATTATTGTTTTAAGATGGGAATTGTTATTTAAAAATGGTAGTAGTTGGTTAGTAATGATATTATAAGGTTATGTAAGACATGTTAGGAGGGTTTTAAAGGCAATTAAAAGGATGAAAAGTTGTAAAAAGTGTAAATAAAAATAAACTAGTAATGTTGAGTAGATAATGTTAATAATGGACTAGTGCGTAAATTAACCGACGTTACTAATGTGTTTAGGATTCTCTCAAGGTGGAAACGAAACGAGGCAAGGACCAAGGTATGGTTTTCTTGCACTCTGTTGTCTACCGGTTTACACCGGCTTGGATGTTGTTTGCTTTTCTGTGTGTTACGACCTTATAAGATTAAGGCATGAAAAGAGTTTATAGTTGTTATACATTAAGATATGGTAAGGTTGTGACTTTTCCCTTGGTTGTCTAACAAGACCTAAATGTTTGCTTGTATGTGACTTAACAAAATATTGTGTGATCACTAACAAGTGCTAATCGGGGGAGTGAGGAGTCCGGTTGTTCCGGCCACGCGTGTGATGGATGGGGAGTCGATATCATATCCGGTTCGGCTCTCTTGGTGTATGTATAGGTGGTATTCCAATTTGGTTTCTACCTTCCCTTAGCTTATCCAAAGCTAATTACTGACTCACGTCGGGCACAGGGGCATACGTATGTTATTTCGGTGTGCTTGGGATTACTATATCCGACACACCTTGGGTATAAGTTAACCGTTCGATATAACTGGACGGTAACGAGGTTGGTAACGAGCTTAACAGGGATTGGCAATAATCCTAGGCTCACTATGTATACTAACTATGGTGGAAGGTTCCTTGTGAGAACCGATTTTATGGTGTTATGTTGTTATGGTGCTATGCAATTTCCCTTGCTATGCTATGGTATATGGTATATATATATATATATATGTTGGATGTTTTAAAATGAATGCCATGTTATCATGACAAATGGTTGCGCGTATCCCGGTAGCCGATGGGCTGCGCGTTAGCCATACCAGCAAAGGTTGCTGACCCCCTCGGGGGCTCCATATTTTATTGCAGGATGAGGATCGAAGAAGCAGAGTGGCTCTAGATCCTAGGTCGTTGATGTACTTGACTATTTGGATTGTTGAGCCCGGGATGCGCCTGTGCTCCCGAGGCATTACATTTTGGGTACCGTTTGTTAAATAGTGGTGGATGTTTACGGTTGGTAGATGTGATGTAAATTAAATACTCGGTATGGTGGTTATGTTTATATATGGATGTTAGGTTCTATGCTCGGGAGTCTGATCATCAGACCGATACACTTGTATTTATTCTGCCTAGTTAACCACGTGGGTGGTTAACGGCGTTGTAACACCAAGGCGTTTAGTTATTGTTTGGTTGGTTATTTCCGCTGCGATTTCGGTAGTTGATATGGGCGTTGTAGGGGTGTTACAAAAAAGATTGGGGTGAATTTGGAGTTTAAAATGAGAGAGAAAAAACACTTTTTTAAAATGGGGTCTGCTGTGGACCGCCCCTAGGGACCGCCCCCGTGGGGAGGTCCAGCGCAGGAGAAGTAGTTTCTGTTGTGGACCGCCCCTGGGACCTCCCCAGAGGGGCGGTCCAGACCAGAGAGAAAAATAAATGTGTTTAAGGCTTCTAATGATGGGGGATGGATGGTGTTAGTTTAGATGATGTTTAGGCCTTGTTTGGTGATATGTAAAGGCCTTAAAAATGTGAACAAGTGTTAGGAGTTTGGCGAGTAAATGAGTGAGTGTTAAGGACTTTAGAAGTAAGCTTGTACATGCATTTGGAGGATGTTATGTGAAGGTTAAGTGTGCTATGAAAGCATACTAGGATATGTAAGGTGAAGTTTGGAGTCAATAAGCATTTTTAAAAAAGGGTCTGGAGCAGACCGACCTTGGGGACCGGACTTGCAAGGTCGGTCGGGGTAGAATTTTTAAACGGTAAAAGTGTCTGGAATGGACCGACTTGAGACCGACTTGGCAAGGTCGGTCGAGGTGTAAATTTTCAAACCTGGATGTCACTGGAATGGACCGACCTTGGGTAAGGTCGGTCGGTAAGGTCGGTCGACCTAAAACTTGTAAAAAAAAAACAAACAAACAAAGTGTGGCCTAGGTAGTTAACCCTAGGGGGTATAATGAAGGTAATCAAGGGTAAGTTACGCATAATAAAACATGTCATATAATCGGAAAAAATGTTAGTAAAACGGAAGCTAAATAAGGTAATTAACCGACGTTATTAATCATGTTTAGGAATTACGTTTGGGGGACTCGAACGCAGCAGGGACCAAGGTATGGTTTTCTTGCAACTGTGTCCTAACGGATTACACGGCTTGTATGCCAATGTGTTTTTCTGTATGTTTGCCACGTTGTAAGATAAAACATGTAATGAGTTTATAGTAATTCATTATGTGCGGTGTGCAATTCCGATACCGTCTAACCTCGAAAATGTTATACCTTAGCTAACCAAATCTAGGATCGCATAAGAGAACGGTATCCGGATTTAACGACCCAAACCATGGGAACGTTCTAACCACGGCTATGCGTGAGTTAATTGTGTGATGTTTGTGTGTGAATGTATGGACCTCCCTTGTGTGCTTAATCCAGTTGTAATACTGTATGGTGTATGGATGTGATAGGTTCCACAGTGGAGCCCTTAACTATGTTTATATATATATTATGGGGGGTGAGGAATCCGGTCGTTCCGGTCGCGCGTTGTTTGGGAGTGGGTATCCTTCTTAGCTTTACCCTCCTCTCTGTTATGGTTGTTTCCTCCACGGGTTACGATCTCCCATTAGCTTACTCCAAAGCTTAGCTATTCTGACTTATGATCGGTTTAGGGGGAACATGTGTTTGTGTGGTGTTTCGGGGCACTATATCCGAACCATCTTAACTTAAGTTACTCGTCCGACTATTAGGACGGTAATGAGTGTTGTATATCGAGTTTATCATGAGGGTGACATCATTCTCTAGGCTCACAAGTGAATTAACTATGTTTGGGTCGGTTCCTAAGAGAACCGTTCCCGTTATGTTATGTGTTATTGTTGTACTGCAATTCCCATTGCGATGTTATGTTATGTGCACGTTGAAACGTAAAAAGTGTTGTTATGTGGTGTATGTGGATCATGGATATGAATCCCAGTTTATAAAAGAGACGTTTATGGATAACCCGATTATTGGGTAAGTGTCGTCTATTGAGGAAGTAGCTCCACTAGAGGAGAACCCTCTAGGGTTAATGAACACAATGAGTGACTTATCAAGTAAAGATGTGTTATCTGTTTGTTGAGCCCATTGTGGTGGAATGCTATGTGTTGTGTGTTTATAGTTTACATGCATGATTCAAATAAATCAACCGCATGCTAAGACGACAATTAGTTGTGCGTGGCCCGGTAGCATGCGGGCTGCGGGATTACCATACCAGCAAAGGTGCTGAGCCCCTGGGGGGCCACCCTTTCTTCCAATTCTATTTCAGGTACAAGGAGCTGGAAGCCGTTCGAGAGTAGGACGGGGTAGTCGTTTGTACATGGGTAGCCATTTAACTGTGTATGTATTGTAGGTGTGGTAAGACCGAAATTGTTATCGGCGTCAGTTTTTTTAAAATACTCGGTACAGTTAGAATGTTTATGTATGTTGGTTGTTGTTAATGGAAAGGGATAGTAATGTATAGTTGCTCGGGAATCTAGTCCATCAGACCGATACAATGTATATGTATTAGCCTTGTTAGCCACGTGGGTGGTTAACGACGTGTAACTCCAATGAGTTAAGTAATGTGTTGAGTTAAGTTTTCCGCTGCAGTTTGTTGTTAAGTGTGTGTTGTTAGTTGGGTGTTACAAATATTATGTTACACTTCATTACATGTATTATAATCTCCTAAGGTTTATTTAAATACTTACCTTAGTTTATAAATTCTATTTCTCCATTAATTGTCACATTATTTCATTTGAATATTATTAATGGTAGTTATTTCATTTAATCACATTGATATTATATAATATCTATAGTATTATATCATTATAAACCATAGTTTATAATTTCATTTCTTGCGTGATATACATGCGGTAATAATATATAGTTTTATAAACTATGTTTTGACCACATAAAATTATACAATGTTACACTTATATTATATACTATATGATATGATATTTTATATCTCATTTAACACTATAACATATAGTTTTAAAAACTCCTTTTTATTTGCCGCAAGACACATATATTATATACTTATTATTTCTTTGCTCACATAGTTTTTATTATTTATAATATAACCACACATTATTATACCATGTTATAAATGTCACATTTTTATAACATTAAAAACTTTATAACATCTTATGACCTATAGTTTTTAATAAACTATATTATTGTCGGAAAGGCTCTTAATTTGTATTTCACTTTATTTTCGATCCCCACACTTTATATTTATTACAATTCCACCACATCTTTTATAACATGTGATATACACCATATGTTATATCATTTAAACTATATAATAATTATATCATATAGTTTTACACTTTGATTTCGGAAATTACAAACAAACCTTAGGTCTGTTTTTAAATCTCATTTCCAGCACCCATATTTCCTTATATTTACAATCATGACACATATATTATATAATGTTATACAAACTATATAGTATATCATTTTATTCCTTAATTTCATTATAACATATGGTTTATACATTGGTATATTTACGGAACAGCCACATGGCTGTTTTGATTTATCTTTCCAGCACATTATATTTTCTTTATTTACATAATGACCACATATATTATCATATGTTACATATAGGTTATATTATATAGTTTATCATGTATTATTCACATAACCTTTAGTTTTGGTGTTATTTATTTCCAAACAGCCCCCTATGCGGTATCTAATTTATATTTCCGCCTCGTACTTCTTTTATTTACACTTTAGCCACACTTTATATCTTATACTCTCCATAAGTCACAAAACAATATATTATACATTTTTTTATCAAAATAGTCATTTATATAATTCCAACAATTCCCAAACTTTATGATTATGATATAAACTATTACATTAACAATCTTAACCCCCTTATTTCGGTAATTACACCTTATACCCCAATATTTTTATAAATTCCACATTTAACTTATAACATTATTATAAGTTCATAATTTAATTAGTTATGTAATTAATTTTGGTCAAAGCTTCTAACATGGTCTATATTGACCCATTGACCACAAGTTTGACCATAGTTTCAATAAATTACAGTTTTGACCCAATATTTTTAGAAATTGCATCTTTGACCCCAAATTTAATATAACTTTATAAAATTCATTTTAATAGCTTTTACAATATAGTTTTCGGCTATAATTAACTCTTAGCCTCCAAAATTTATTTTTATTACACTCCAACCCCAAATACTTCCGGTAATAATTATTTAATTTTAAAACTTGATTTAAATTTTAATAAAACATATAATTAAATAGCCTAAGATATATTGCCTTATTGCAAACCTTAGATTATAATATAATTTACTTATAAATGTCTTAAAAGACATTATCCACCTACGGCTGGGTACATATATATATTTATAACAATGTTTATAAATTATCCTTTAACAAATTAATTAAATTCCATTACATGATATGTCACATATATATTAAGTTAACTACCCAAAATGTTATAAACCATTTTAATATATGGTTTAATCATTCCTAAGCCTTATGGCTTACGGTTTTCATATACATTCATAATAATATCTTATAAATGGTGTTTTAAATATTTAATTAATTGCATGACATTATATGTCACATAAACCTTAGGTTAATTTATCAAACATGTTATATATTATTTTAATACATAGTTTGCTCATAATAATTCTTATAAACCCACGGTTTGCTCCATACATACTGTTATACCCAAAATTTCAACCCCCCCTAGTAGTCTCAAAGGCATACGTGTTACAAAGGGCAAAATGGTCAAAGTGCACCAATGCAGGATTTTCCAGGGACATTCTCGGGATTTTCTATTTTCATATGACTTGTACATCATCACCAAACAATTCCAAATATCGTAGTCATTATGAAAGGTATTTCATGATTTTCTGATAATATTTATTCTGGAAATTTAGCTTTTAATTCATATTATAAGCTAATTTCTTTAATTAACACATGAAATAACCTCGAAATAGAAACAATAAAAGGTTTCCAAAATTAAAATAAAATTGTCACATGGTTAGCATGACTACATACAGTCATAAACCTGAAATTATTTTATTTGGAACCTTATCCCAAAATTTAAAAGAGAAATTCAATCATTTTTGCAATTTTCTCTCTCCTATGGAAAATACCGAAATCAAAACAAAACGTCATGAAATTTTAACACGAGATAGAGGATGATTATTAAAGACTAATTCCGTTGGAATTTCGTTATTTCGACTTTCCAATAATAAGTTATGAATTATGGGAGATTCCAGATTGTGAGATTTTTATCTAATCGGTTATTTATCAAAATAACCCGATTCCAACTCTCAAAATTCTAAAATTCATCCTTTACCTTCAGTTAAAATTTCATAATTTTTATCGGCCTGCAACATATTTTAAAAAATCAGATTCCCTTAGAGCACAAAATCAGGGTTTTAGATAAAAATCTTGTTCTATCAACATGGCCTTGCTCTTTCTATAAAAGGACCTTCCAAAAACGACCTAGGGCAGAGGAGAACACTTCCAAAGTCAGATAACACAGCCACAAACTTTCTCCCCACGTTTTAACACTTCCAAGCCTCAAATCAATACCGAAACACTGCAGAAATCACCCCGAAATCACCAAAAACTCATCCTTTCTTCTCCTATTGAACTTCCAAGCACCAAAAACACACAAAACCACCACAAAAACAGAAGAAACGTCCTTAACAGCATAAAGAAGAAGGAGTCAGAAGCACAATTCGAAGTCAATCCAAAACCGGCATCAACGAGGCACCAAAAGATCCCCGTTGTGAAGAGTCTCATTAAATCTGAAGGTAAAACAGGTTGAAGTCTTTTTTTTCTGACTTTGCTCAACTTTAACTACTCTGTGTCAAAATTTGGAATCGAATTGACTTTTTATCGCTTCTGAATTAGCGTTTGTTTTCGCTTCTGCCCAATAACTTGTTTGCTAAGTTTCGTGTTTAATTCGAATTCAAATTGTAAACTTTCAATCACTAACGTGTTTAGAATCTTTCAGGCTACCTACCCATAAAATTTGAGCCAGAAACACCACCGGGAGCCACCCAAACGCCGCTGTCCGAGGGCGGTCCGAAAGCCGGACGCTACGTCCGGGGTCCCGGACGCCCTGTCCGAAAGCCGGACGCCCCCGGACGGTGGCGGGATATTTTTATTTTCAAAATTTAGGGTTTTATAAAACATGTCCGGGCCCACGGACGTCCTGTCCGTGGCCCTGGACTTTTCAAAATCTCGTTTCTGTTTAAATTTGACTTTTCTGTGTGATTAAGTTAACTAGGGTCCGTGGGTTTGGACATTAGGTCCGTAGCCACGGACGAAAACAAAACTTGACCTAATTCTGCCTCCGAAACCCTAGTTTTGGTATTTTAATTTCCATTTTAATTTTCTGTCAAAAAATGTTAAAAAATAAAAAAACAGAAGCGCGCACTTAGGTTAAAAACGACTCGTAATAAGCCGTAATTAAACTAAGTAGAGGACAAACGACTTCTAGGGGTAATGAAAGTAATTGAACCCTAATTAAGTCGAATATCAAGCCCCCGAACCCGAACTCTCCTTTCCTAATTTGATCTAGGTTAAAATTAGGTGGCGACTCTTAATAGGTTCCAGTGAGCTAGCTTAGGTTTTAATAATTTTTGTTATATGACATAGTTATTAATCTTAGGTTATAAGTGGACCTAAAACCCGGTTAGATCCTAATCAACTCAAATCAACATAGGATAGGGTTTAAAATCGAGGCTCACAGACTGGCGACTCTGCTGGGGACAAACTCTTAATATTAACTTGTTTAATTTTAAGAAAGAGGGCTTAACTTGAAAAAATGTTTATTTATGGCTTTTATTACATTGTTTGTTTACCTTTATGCGCACTTTAACTCCCTGCACCTTTGCATCATATGAGAGCGAGGGTCCACACAAACCGATTTCACTCTGGGACCCGTTTGAGGGTCCCCTGTCAGGGACTCACACCTTTTAGGTGATGTGAATAAGTGGGGGAAAGAGGAGGCTGTCGTCTAACCACACCCCCTTAATACCTGGGCTTCAGCCCCAAGCATTTTCCTGGCAGTGCCCTTACCTAGCCCATTGTTTGGTCAGTCAAAGACCCGACCGTAGACGCACACCTTCAGGTGATGTGAAAAGTGGGGAAGCCCAAAGAGAATAGCATGCAAGCCCTATTCCTTTGTGGCGACCTGGGCCCATGCCCCAAGCACCTCTCCAGATCGATCCATACCCGGTTTGATTTTAACGTCAAGGGAGGACATGTTGAATTTGTGTGGGCCTTGTTTACCTGCATGATCGGCCCACTACCCAGCCTAGAAATTGATAGGAACTTTCCCTACATCAACTCAGCCCAACCCGATATCGCAACTTTATCGTGTGCGGCCCAAAGGCCTTGCTTGATTTGAATGTGTGAGTTATTTGTTCGGGCTTCGGCCCAAAAGTTTAGATTTAGGTGATTTCTCTTCTGGCCCAATTTGAATTATCCAATTAGGTCTAGGTCCATAAAAAAGGAAATTCACCTGAACTTGAAATTACTCACAAGTCCTGAAAATAAAACCTTCTTTGGCTTGGCAACCATCTTCTCTGGCCCAAAGAAAGTTAGGCCCATTCGTGATTTAGGGACCATTCCAGCGCATGCGCTTTACTTCAGGCCCAAATACATTCCGGCCCAAGGACTCATTCCAGTCTAGGTAGACTTCTTATCATGACCCTAAACCCTAGATCTAGGTGTCACCTCTCAGGCCCAATCAAAGCCATCTGTGTAGATTTCAGTCCAAATTCCAGCTCATAGTCTGAAAGATACTTCAACCCAAACACCTCATTTTCTAGGTATCCTGGCCCACTTGCTTTCAGCCTAAGCCTGTTTCGATCTACCTTGTGAAGTGTCATTCTCACCTTAGTGTCTTTCAACCCACTTCCTCTTGTTAGCTAATAATGGACTTCTTGGAAACAGGCAAGCCCGAATCCAGATATGGCGGAAGAAAGAAATTCGGTCAACACCGTGGCCCAGTTGGCCGCTGTGCTGCAAAGGTGCAAGGTCTTGGAGTCCATTGTCGAGGAATTGAGGAGTAAGGCTAATCTCCAGGAGACAAATCAGCACACTCTGGAAAAGCTTGTGGATGAAAATCTTAATCGTAGTTACATCGAGATTGACTCTGTTAGGGCCCAAGATCCTCAAACAAGTATGGGGAAGGATGTTCCTGACAACCAACTAGCTGCAGAGGTCAAAAGGGTTTTGAAGAGGATTGAGCGCATAGAGAAAGCCAACAATCCAGCTGGCTTCGATTATTTCTCCACGGCGTCGTATCCTGAAGTTGATCTTCCCCTAAAGCTGAAGCTACCTACACTCGCTTTACAAGGGTTCCTCGGATCCACAGATTCACTTGGCTATGTTCGACCGGGAAATGTCCATCTTGGGGCTCAATGACATGCAAAAAGCCAAAGTTTTCGCACACTATCTAGACGAGACTCCTCAGCGTTGGTATCTCACTCAGAAGATGAATACCAAAACCTACGAGGAGGTTTGCGAGGCTTTCCTAAATCATTTCGAGTATGCTAAGAACCTCGAGGTCACCAGAATCAATCTGGCAGGAACTCGACAGAAAGATGGTGAGTCCATGTCTGACTTCATCAAGCGTTAGGGAGAAAGGCTGCAGCCATGCCTACCAGAATGGACGAGTAGGAGCAAATCCGCATGATAATTGAGAACATGCGAAAACAACACAACCATGAGCTAAAATTTATGTACTTTCCGAGTTTGGACATGTTGATGGGACAAGTCGGTATTCTAGAGGAAAGGATTCATAAGGAAGGTTTGGAGCTCGAGTGCTCAAGAAACTCCGGCAGTGGCTCCAAATTATCTAAGCCAGGACCAGAAAAGGCTTATCTTCAGACAGTAGCTTGCGCTCAAAGCAGTTTCCCAGAAGTGAATATGGTTCAACGACCTAGATCTCCGCATCAAAACCTTAGGACAGTACCCTTACCACGCCGAGACTCATCGCAAAGGGAATTCACCAACATTGGCCGAGCACCAAGTTAGGCGTTTGAAGAGCTTCAGAAGAGAAACCTGCTACAGCCCCTGGCCCCTCGGCCAGGAACCACTCATTTGGGGAGGCATCTCAATCAATTCTGCCACTACCATCAGTTGCCTGGCCATTATGCTGACAATTGCCGAGCATTGAAGCACAAGATTCAAGACCTCCTCGAGCAAGGAGTCCAATTTTTCTAAGTGTGCAGATCGTTTTCTTGCATCTTCAAGTTTTCCTAGTAGCTTATTAGTTAGTTTTCAGTCACCTCAGATTGTAATCTTTACGTTTCTTTCATGATTCATAAATAAAATCATAGTTCCATTTTCACAATTCCTGTACAAACCATTTTTCATTCATCGAAAAAAAAACAAAATTGTTTTTTAAGGAAAAGGATCACGAAGCAATCATTTTCTGACTATGCAATGGAACGGCTTGTCTCTTGTTTCTAAAATTTGAACATGCCTAACCAAACACTACAACTCACCCCATAATATCCAAACAACCCACAAAGAGGTTCAAAGTCCACATCTATCGAATTGTTGTCGCAAGCCCCAAATCAATACTGGGGGCAATCTAAGTTTAAGTTCGTCATCTTTTGTTTAAATGTGTGAACGAGTTCCCAAGTGAAAATCTCGCGAGAGTGTCTTGAGCGGAAAAACCATGAGCGAACGAGCGTGTCATTTTTACACGACTCTGGTGAGACCACATTCAAAGGTGAGGTAAATGGCATAACTCTGACCGAAGGAGATAATTTGTAAATTTACTCTTAGACCTGCGAAAAGTAACAAGGAACGGATACACAACTATCAGGAATGACGAAGCACCTAGGTACAGCACCACATAGCCAAAAGTTTGTAAACCCTATCATTAAACCCTAGGCACCCCCGTTGAGCCTTTCGTATATCCCTTTTCGATATTATGAGCTCCACAAAATAACCCAGCCAATGATGAATGTCCGACCCGGTGACCAAAGGAAGCGAGGATCCCGACTCTCAGATAACATTCTCATCAGTCCAAAGAAGCAATGCCGCAATCAGCATGACGAAGCGATCCACAAATGGTCCCAGAATGACACAGGATCAATAGAGCTCACATCAAAACAGCTCACGAAGCCCAAAACCGGGAAACACAAGAACCCCGAAGGCAAAGTCAAGAAAGGATAAAACAAAGGCAAACCCGAAGTGCCTCGAAGAAGTCCAAATGACAAAAAAAGAGAAATGGTGTAAAGGACAACTCCAAAAGTCCAGGTCCAGAAGCTCGAAAACAACGTCAACATGAAGCAGCCAGATGACTTCAAGACAATGAAGATGAATCCAGAGAAGACGCAAGTTGCAGCTTTGGTCACCCATTTAAGCTCCACATACCTCAAATATCCCTCAATGATCCCGTCGTCTTTCATCACACCCTATGGCCACGTTATAAGCTTTAAAGACTTCCGACTTGATAGTTGTGTGTCCAATCACGTGAAAGTAACAGATCAAATGCGTAAATCCATCAAATATCGAATGGTTTAAGTTATGACCATGAGCGAGAAATGAGTGCAAACACCGACCACATCGAGTGTAGGATAGGAAGCACCACATCAAAGCATAAGCCTCGACCCTGTGAGGATGAGACTTGTTCGCACGTTTAATTAAAGAAAATACTGGGGGCAATCGATCGTTCCGATCGATTGCCATGAACTCTAGCTCGGATTGTCCTAAGGAAAAAAAAAACTGGGGGCAATTGTTGGTTCCAACAATTGCCATGTCAACACCAATTGAAACCCAAAGCTTGAACACCACCATCCCACCACACACACATAAGCCCTTACCACCACACACACACTCTCAAGCCCATCATCGGCCTTACCTCCACAAAAACATTAGGCCCATCATAACCCTGACCACCATCATAAATCACAACCCAATCCCTGGTCTATCACAAATCTGGAACACCGGCGAAAGCCTTTAGCACCACAACAAACACCACACACTTCCACCAATGGCATGTTCATTTTTCAAGAAGCAAATTGCAGATTTGAAATTTTTAGTTAGGAAATGATCATTTCACTTTCCTTTTTCAGCAGGGTTTTTCTCAAGCATTGCCATGTTTGGCACATTTTTCAACAGTTCCTTGTTGCATTCTACAACTTTTGGATAACACCTCAACATTGCCAAGTTCGGCACCTTTTCCAACAGTTTCCTGTTTTGAACGAGTATCTTTCATATATTTTGATTGCATACATCTTATCATCATTGCCCTGTTTGGCACTCCAGTAATCAGTTTACATCATTTGCACGAGACCATTATCTTCCTAACTCATTTTTAGTTCGAGACCCACCATCTTCATCAGTGCGAGACCCATCATTTTCAAGACTTTAGTACGAGACATCTTCATTCAGTGCGCGACTCAGAATCAGTGCGAAATCCAGTTTTTTTTCATCCGTTTAGTATGAGACTTCAGTGCGAGACCATGCATCTTCATCAGTGCGAGACCTATCACCTTCATCAGTGCGAGACCTATCACCTTCATCAGTGCGAGACCAGTACGAGACCTAGTATCATCTCCAGTGCGAGACAAGTACGAGACAGAGCGTGATCTAAGTTGGCGGGGCAGAGGCAATAAGTCCCCATCTTCATGTCAACTTCTTGGGAGAAACAACTAGTGGGCAGTGGCAATAAGTCCCCTTGGTAATCTAGAAGTTATCCCAGCACCCCAGTTGGTGGGCAGAGGCAATAAGTCCCCATAGTATACCAACCAGGAGCATTGGAACGGGTTTCGGTCCCCAGAAGCATCCGAGCGTCATCAACATCATCAATATCATTAGCATCATCATCAACATCATCAATATCATTAGCATCATTAGCATCGCCAGCATGTCAGCATTCCTACATCTACACATTATTTAGCTTTCATCATCTTCAGGTAGTCAACGCCTTAGAATAGCTTGACATCATTTCATTTTTAGGTAGTCAACGCCTTAGAATCGATTGACATTTTACTTCATCATTTCATTTTTAGGTAGTCAACGCCTTAGAATCGCTTGACATTTATTTCATCATTTCGTTTTTAGGTAGTCAACACCTTAGAATTGCTTGACATCTTTTCATTTTCATTCTCACTCATAGGTAGTCAGCACCTTAGAATAGCTCGACACAATCTACATGTAGGGTCTTTTGAGATCCAAAATTTTGGGGTATCACTCAGGCATCAACTAGTCTTTTCATCTTCATTACAAAGCCTAGTTGACGGGGGGCAATCTGTTATACCCAAAATTTCAACCCCCCTAGTAGTCTCAAAGGCATACGTGTTACAAAGGGCAAAATGGTCAAAGTGCACCAATGCAGGATTTTCCAGGGACATTCTCGGGATTTTCTATTTTCATATGACTTGTACATCATCACCGAACAATTCCAAATATCGTAGTCATTATGAAAGGTATTTCATGATTTTCTGATAATATTTATTCTGGAAATTTAGCTTTTAATTCATATTATAAGCTAATTTCTTTAATTAACACATGAAATAACCTCGAAATAGAAACAATAAAAGGTTTCCAAAATTAAAATAAAATTGTCAGATGGTTAGCATGACTACATACAGTCATAAACCTGAAATTATTTTGTTTGGAACCTTATCCCAAAATTTAAAAGAGAAATTCAATCATTTTTGCAATTTTCTCTCTCCTATGGAAAATACCGAAATCAAAACAAAACGTCATGAAATTTTAACACAAGATATAGGATGATTATTAAAGACTAATGCCGTTGGAATTTAGTTATTTCGACTTTCCAATAATAAGTTATGAATTATGGGAGATTCCAGATTGTGAGATTTTTATCTAATCGGTTATTTATCAAAATAACCCGATTCCAACTCTCCAAATTCTTAAAAGTCATCCTTTACCTTCAGTTAAAATTTCATAATTTTTATCGGCCTGCAACATATTTTAAAAAATCAGATTCCCTTAGAGCACAAAATCAGGGTTTTAGATAAAAATCTTGTTCTATCAACATGGCCTTGCTCTTTCTATAAAAGGACCTTCCAAAAACGACCTAGGGCAGAGGAGAACACTTCCAAAGTCAGATAACACAGCCACAAACTTTCTCCCCACGTTTTAACACTTCCAAGCCTCAAATCAATACCGAAACACTGCAGAAATCACCCCGAAATCACCAAAAACTCATCCTTTCTTCTCCTATTGAACTTCCAAGCACCAAAAACACACAAAACCACCACAAAAACAGAAGATAAACGTCCTTAAAGCATAAAGAAGAAGGAGTCAAAGCACAATTCGAAGTCAATCCAAAACCGGCATCAACGAGGCACCAAAAGATCCCCATTGTGAAGAGTCTCATTAAATCCGAAGGTAAAACAGGTTGAAGTCTTTTTTTTCTGACTTTGCTCAACTTTAACTACTCTGTGTCAAAATTTGGAATCGAATTGACTTTTTATCGCTTCTGAATTAGCGTTTGTTTTCGCTTCTGCCCAATAACTTGTTTGCTAAGTTTCGTGTTTAATTCGAATTCAAATTGTAAACTTTCAATCACTAACGTGTTTAGAATCTTTCAGGCTACCTACCCATAAAATTTGAGCCAGAAACACCGCCGGGAGCCACCCAAACGCCGCTGTCCGAGGGCGGTCCGCACCCACGGACGCTACGTCCGGGGTCCCGAACGCCCTGTCCGAAAGCCGGACGCCCCCGGACGGTGGCGGGATATTTTTATTTTCAAAATTTAGGGTTTTATAAAACATGTCCGGGCCCACGGACGTCCTGTCCGTGGCCCCGGACTTTTCAAAATCTCGTTTCTGTTTAAATTTGACTTTTCTGTGTAATTAAGTTAACTAGGGTCCGTGGGTTTGGACATTAGGTCCGTAGCCACGGACGAAAACAAAACTTGACCTAATTCTGCCTCCGAAACCCTAGTTTTGGTATTTTAATTTCCATTTTAATTTTCTGTCAAAAAATGTTAAAAAAAACAGAAGCGCGCACTTAGGTTAAAAACGACTCGTAATAAGCCGTAATTAAACTAAGTAGACGAAAAACGACTTCTAGGGGTAATGAAAGTAATTGAACCCTAATTAAGTCGAATATCAAGCCCCCGAACCCGAACTCTCCTTTCCTAATTTGATCTAGGTTAAAATTAGGTGGCGACTCTTAATAGGTTCCAGTGAGCTAGCTTAGGTTTTAATAATTTTTGTTATATGACATAGTTATTAATCTTAGGTTATAAGTGGACCTAAAACCCGGTTAGATCCTAATCAACTCAAATCAACATAGGATAGGGTTTAAAATCGAGGCTCACACATACTCAATAAATTTTATAAACTATATGTTAACCCCTTAAATAATTCCCATGGCATTATAAGCCAACTTAATATATAATAAGCTAACCACATAATTAAGTTATTTAAACTATCACCAACCAACGGCTTATAATATAAAATAACAAAATGACAAAAAACTTTATAGTATACAAGATTAGCATACTTACTTGATTAACAAGTACATAATTCAGCCAAGCCCACTCCAAGCTCACGACTACACATCATATATACTTAGGGTTAGTTTTTAAACCCTAGTTAATATGCACACTTAATTAACATATCATTAAGGTAATAATTACCTTAATTTGACAACTTCTTACACGATTGTTCTTCCCACTTTGGGCAGAATTTTTGTTCCTTGTTCCAGTAGTCATGCGGTATTATATATATACCAATAAAAGATGGGTGTTAGTCATCTTACATTAAGGTAAATTAAGGTATAACATATGCTTGTAAATGTCATGGTTCCTACCTTATTATACTAGGCTGGTAGGGGTGTATTTGCGCCTGAAATTTGGAGCATAATCTGATGTTTAAACTATGATAAATACTAGGCTTGGAAACCGGTAATGACAAGGGAATAGGGTGCTAGTACTTTACCTTGTATAAATGACATTTTTGGAGTTTTTAGCATCAAGAGAAGCAGCACCCTTGGGTGACATCTCCATTGAGTATATACGCAAGGAAAGGAAAGATTAAGCTGGAGAAACCAAAGAGAACAACCGTACATATAAAGGGGAAGGATTCACACTGTAAGATTTCACCACATAAATCACTTAAGTTTACTTCTTCTTCCTTCTGGTTTTTTCCCAGCCGTGAATCCCCCTTATTTTTGCATCATCTCGGACTGGGGTAATGCATGGAAATGGACATGGGTTAGCTCAATGGAAAGAGGGAAAGATGAGGAAGAGAATGAACACCTTAATGGCTTAAGAGCTCACCCATGTCAAGTTGTGTCCTCCATTGAAGCTGCTATTCTTCTTGGTTTGGAAGGAGGAGGAAGAGAGGGTTTGAGGCTGGAAGTTTACGGCTGAGGAAGATAATGAAGAAAAGAGTCAATTTGATTCCTAATATTATAAGACTACTTTTACGGCCAGGTATGGATGAGTCAACAATAGAGAGATATTTTAGGAGGTTTCTTAATGAAGAGGGAAAGGTCTTATGCTGCCGAAAAGGTTTGCCAGGTGGAAAGATGAGGGAATTTATTTCATTTAGTTTATTAATGTACTTATGTTTATCTTAAGAAAAGCTACTTTAAGCCATGAGTGTGTATATATATGGCTGGAAATCAAGTGTGAAGAACCCATATAATTAACGGTAATGGGTGGTCAAGACTAAAGACCATGTTTGACCATTCATTTAACTAGGTAATTAAATGTTACTTTTGGGTACTATTCACCCAAATTCACCCATTTTAATTTTATTTATAAACTTTGATTTAGACCTTATAATATGGTTTATCATGACACTTAAATGTTAAAGAATGTAATATGGTCCTTAAAGTGGAATAAAACCAATACTTTTGGAGTTATACACAAAAATGTGCTTTAAGGAGTTTTAAGACACATTTTGTGTTAAAGCTTATTTTTTAGCTTGGTTTTCTTTGGTAATGGTTTTATTATATCCATTACGTGATTAATAAACTTAGGAATTTTATTTAGAGTCAAACGGAGGTCACATGACCTTTAAAACTTCTTAGAGCATATTTTTGCCCTAAGTGACTTTTAAGCATGTTAATGTTTGTTCTTTATGTTGGAGAACTATCCAACAGCTTCATTAATTTCATTACTGTATTAATATGCTTAGGACAAAATTTTAGGTCCTAAGGAGTTCATTTGGGTATTTATTTACCCTAAATGGTCAAAGGGTGTAATATCCGCTATATGTTGACCATTGTTGTTTTTAGGTTGATTTTAAGGCATGGTTAGGCCTTAATTTAATTGATTAAATGTTTGATCAATGTTTAATTAATTAGGGGTATTTCATATACATTGCTAGAAGCCTAGAAACCATGTTGTCTTGTTTAATTTGGGAGAGAAAAATAAGACAAAATCAGACCTCAAAGTTATGTATACGAGATAAAGAGCAGGGTCGAGGGATTCTGTTGAAATCGAGATGAAGTATTGAATGCGTCAATGTGTCGAATCATGATTTCAAATCACAGAGTATATTAGGGTGGTGAAATTATAATAATCAATCCTTATATTTCTACAGGGTATGTACCTTCTCGTAAAAATCTAAATTCTCGGTCATAATGAACTTGTAGTATATTTTTGGATGTATTTTTTTTTCATTAAAATGACGAAGAAGAAGTGAAGCTGGTTGGGTTTTTTCAGTGGAAATTTTGGTTTAACTTAGCTTGTCAATACTCATGTATGTTCCTCTTTTTTTAGTGTGATTTCATGAAGTATAATGGTGAGGCCAAACTTAGCTAACCTATTGGTTCACAAATTTAATTACAACTTCATGAACATCTTGTTTCGTTTATAACAAAAGAATTGATTGAAGCATCACCACGATTAACCATTGTTAAACAACTACCATCATAACACCGATGAGTGTTTTAATTTGTCATGTTTTATTTACCCATGCAATCTTATTATTTTGATAAAGCAAAAGATGAGTGTAAAATAAAATGTTATTAGGACCCAACATCTTGTCATGTTTTATATACTGTTTTTTTATATCTATTCTTATATTAATTTCTATAAAATTTTGATTTATAGGTCATAAATTTTGGGTTTTATTTATTTCGAGTCAAATGTCATTTGATAAATTATTTTACTGAAAGCTAAACCAATGACCCGAATTGACATTATTTTATTATTGGAAATTGCACATGCCATTTAGCTCGTTATCAATAAGATTAAAGGACACAATTATATGTTAATATTTTTCTTTTCTTTAGCGATTTGTAGGTTGCTTCAAAGGGAAATTGCCTCGTTCTCCCGCCGCTTGAAGGTCGTCTGTCACCCTGCCACCGCCGCCTTGTCAACCTCTGCCACCGTCGGCGCTCTACTTCCGCCCCGTCGTCTTCATCCTCCACCATCGTGGCCCATCCACCACCGGAGCCACTCCCTCATCTCCACTCTGATAATTAATTTGTAAAATTTTAGCATTTATTTGCAGCCCAACTTCATTATTATTGTTTGTTAATTGGTTAGTCTCTTGATCCTCGCCCTTAATATATGACAAAGGTCTTATTTTATCCCTTAAGTGTCTGTGCGTTTTGCTGAGAATGATCCATAAATGTCTATGCGTTTTGCTGAGAATCACTTGAACCTTGATCTGATGTTGCTATTGTGTTTGTTTTTGCCGAAAAAAGTGTGGAGTATCTAAAAATACGCAATGGTCATGCCAAATTTTTTCCAGCATTTAACCATATTCTAATTTCTTTGAATAGGTGTTACTACGGTTGAATAATCCCTTTTCCATCCCATTTGTGAGTTGATCATCACTACTCATTAGGTTAGTTTTTTAAAAATGTTTCAATAACATGGTTTATTCAAAATATATTTCCTTTGTTTATTTGTTCAATTATTCATGTTTTTTTCCAATTAAAACCTTATATTCTAATTTCATTGAATAGGTGTCACTACACACGGTCGGATTGTCTACTTGTTGCACTATATGCGGCTGTGAACCTCTACCACTGGTTTGCCTGATCAGAACCCACGGTAAAACACTTGCATTTCTGATTATGATTTTAGAAACAAATACTTATATGTATATGGACATATATATATATATAATATTGTCACAAATAAATGTTATACTAAATTTTATTTGTATTATGCAATCATTAGAATATATATTTGCATAATGTGGTGAAATGTGAGATTAATTTGAAATGAGGTGGTTGTTTTGTTCATTGATCATATATATATACATATATATATATATTTATATACATTTACTATATGCATACTTGTTTGTCTGATGATGCCTAATTTGTATGGTTTGCTGAGAATTAATGGTGTTGCTATTGTGTTTGTTTTTGCCTAAAAAAATATGAAGTATCTAAAAATACGCAAAGGTCATGCCAAATTTTTTTCCAGAATTTAAGCTGATTCTAATTTCATCGAATTTAACTTTCTTCGTAATTACTTACAGTTTCACTTTTTTCATCTCTTGCAGGTTGCTTTGAGGTATAAGACAATCGAATTAAGAAGAGGATAACAAATATAACCGGTAATACATTAGCTATGTTCATTTGTTTAATATGTTCAATTATTCAAGCTTTTATAAAATTAAAATCTTATTCTAATTTCATTGAATAGGTGTTATAATACTACGTGCAAGAACATTTGTCTACTTGTCTCTTCTCTATCTTGTGTTGTTCGCATTGACCATACAGTACTTATCAGGTTGGTATTTAAAATGTTTCAATTTATTTTTGTTTTTCTATTAAACAATGGAAAATCAATTCAAGCATATAATTACCTGTCTAAGATTTACCTGATAGAGGTATGTCTTAGATAGTCCCTGTTGGGACTGTCCAATGACCTTTGATCTCACCATCTAAGTTGTGAATGAGTTAATAATATACAGTATTTTCAGTGATAATTTCGGCAGCATTACCCTAGTGCTCTTATAGTGTACATATATATATCTATATCTATATCTACACTAGGATAACTGTAGGGTAATGCTACCAAAATTATCACTGAAATATTGTATATTATTAACTTGTTCCTAGGTGAGATCGAAGGTGATTGGATAGGTTTAGGTTGTTAAATCTATAAATAAAAAAGAGATCAGTGGAACGAGTTCATGACATCAGGTGTGTGTTGAAAAAGGAGATGGAGCGCTCAGTGATGTACAGTGACAGATTTGACATACAGTACCTAGAAGGGGTCAATAAATTTTGTAAAGTCCTTGTTGACAATCTTGAACCAAGTGATATGGGATATATTCGATGTTCGTGTATTGATTGCAAGAACGACTTCAAATACCGAGGTGTGGACAAGATTAAGGAGCATCTGATTCGTAGAGGGTTTACAGAAGATTATGAAGCCATAAAAATACTGCATGGTCAACATTCAGTACAAGTGTTTGAATGTGCTGATGACGTTGTTGCAGAACAATCAGAAATTGTTGCTTCACACGATTTTGGGGATACTCAAGATGATTCAATAGTTAGTGATTCATATGAGGAGCTTAATGCAATGATGGAAGATGTTGAACAACATTTTTCCAACAAACCCAAAACGTTCGAAAATCTGATGCAGTCATCCAAGGAACCGTTGTACAGTGGATGTGATACGCAGAAGCAAAACAAATTGAGTGTTATCCTAAAACTATTCAAGCTGAAGGCGAGGTATGGATGGAGCGATGTCATTTTTACAGCTTTGTTACAACTACTGAAGGATGTACTACCAAAGGACAATGTTATACCCACAACAACTTATGAAACAAAGAAGTTAATATGTCTGATGGGCATGGAATATAATAAAATACATGCTTGTCCAAATGGGTGTATGTTGTACTGGAAGGAGAATGAGTTGGATGACCACTGCTCTGAATGTGGGGAATCACGTTATGTAAAAAGGGTGAGCGAAACCACATAAACACTAAAGTGGGTTCTCCTGTGAAGGTGTTGTGGTATCTACCGATAATTCCTTGATTCTAACATTTGTTTGCAGTTCAGAAAGATGCTGAGAACCTCCGATGGCATGCTACCTATAGAAAGAATGATGGTAAATTGAGACATCCAGCTGATTCACCACAATGGAGAAACATTGACAGAATATACCCTCAGTTCGGTACAGACCCAAGGAACTTAAGACTTGGTTTATGCACTGATGGGATGAACCCTTATGGCACTTCGAGCAGCATACACAGTACTTGGCCTGTTTTATTGACAATATACAATCTGCCGCCATGGTTGTGTATGAAGCCCAAACATATAATTAAAGAAGCACTAGTGTGCCCTATATGTGGAGATAGAACTTGCAGCATACGGTTGAAACACAGTGGAAAAAATGTGTACATGGGCCATCGGAAATTCCTCCCGAAAGGTCACAAATACAGTAAGATGACGAAAGTTTAATGGAAAAACTGATCATGTAGTCGCACGACCACCATATCTACTGTTAAGACTTACAATCAGTTGAAGAATGTTGTGAACAACTTCGGTCCACCAATTAAAGCCACTGAAAAGAGCATCTAGAAGAAAAAATCATATTTGGGAACTTGAATATTGGTAACATTTAGAGGTGAGACATTGCATTGATGCTATGCACGTGGAGAAAAACGTTGATGAAAGTGTAACTGTGACACTAATAATCACGAAAGGAAAGACAAAAGCCCATTTGAAGGGTAGAAAAGATCTGGTTGAATTAGGTATACGAGAAGAACTCACGCCACAACAAAGAGGGAAATGAATATTCTTGCCTCCCTCTTGTCATACATTATCCAAAGAAGAGAAAATAAGTTTTTGTAGTTCTCTTCGTCATATTAAAGTGCCATCTGGTTACTCATCAAACATATCAAGTTTGGTATCAATGTCTGATCTTAAATTGGTAGGGATGAAGTCTCATGACTATCATGTACTGATGCAACATTTACTTCTGGTTGCAATCCGTGGGATCCTTCCAGCTGATGTCAGAAAAACTATTACAAATTTATGCGTTTTCTTCAAAGGAATTTCGTGTAAAGTGCTTGATGTGGAGACGCTGGATAAACTACAGAATGACCTTGTGATCACCATGTGTTAGTTGGAAATGTATTTTCCTCCTTTATTTTTTGATATTATGGTGCATCTACTTGTTCATCTTGTTAGAGAGATCAAACATTGTGGTCCGTTATACCTTCGATACATGTATCCATTTGAGAGATATATGGGCATACTGAAAAAGAAAATGAAAAACTATCGGCGGCCAGAGGGAAGCATAATTGAAGGGACAATAACAGAGGAGGTAGTTGACTTCTGCACTTACTACTTACACGGTGTTGATGTTATTGGATTACCTAAAGCAAGACACGATGGCAGGCTTAAAGGTGTTGGTACCTGTGGAAAAAAATTATACAGAGTTGATATTGATACATTGAACAAGGCACATCTGGTTGTGTTGAATCACTCTGAAAGTGTCAAACCGTATTTCGATGCACACCTAGCCTACCTCAAAACAAAACACCCAACGATGAGTAATGCCAAATTGAAAAAAGAGCAGAATGCAACATTTGTTAAGTGGTTCAGACAGAAGGTGTTGTATGAAGATTCAAGGAACATGGATGAAATGATCCAGTTGTTGGCACTTGGTCCAAATCTCGATGTGTTGTCTTATGAAGGATATGATGTAAATAGAGTTTCTTTTTACACTAAACGTTAAGATAGTAAATCAACAAACCAGAACAGTGGTGTGCATCTTATCGCTTCACAAGACATTTTCACAGGAACAAGTCGTAATACACTGAAGATCGAATATTGTTGTGTTATTGAAGATATCTGGGTCTTGAATTACACTAGTTATGAAACTTGTATATTTCATTGCAAATGGGTGGAAAACAACAAGGATATCGTGGGAAGGATCATGGTATGAAGCTAGTTGATTTTACGACAGCGGCTCCTACTGATGATCCCTTTATTGTTGCGTCAAAGGCAAACCAAGTATTCTACTGTTGCGATCACTATAATCCCAGATGGTCTATTGTGATGCAGAGTAAAAGATCGATAGTTGGGATTGATGATATTGTTGATGAGGATGAATACGACTGTGAAGATGAAACAGATGTACCTATTCGGTTACCGATGGAGGTGGATAATGTAACTAATTTTGAATGTCAAAGGTCCGACCACAATAAAGGATGTGATTAAACGATGAAATGTTATTTTGTAAGTTTGGTTGTCAATATTATATATATAAAACAATTTTCATTTTTGTTATATTTTAACATTTGATTAAGCAGATGTTTGTATTAACCTTGTTAATTATTGATTATTTTTCAGATTGTAGATTCTGATGATAGAGTCGAGGAGGACTTACTATTGGGGTTGGATGATATTGATGATGACGTCCCTGCCGAAGAACCTCCAACTGCATCTACTTCATAAAACAATCGTAAGGGACGTGGACCGACCCGTGGGTTGAAGGTTAAGAAGGAGTCTCCCATCGATTTGGTCTGGGACAAGTACCTAAAACATTCTGGTGGGTCGAAGCACCAGTTTGCTTCTTACTTGGGATTGATGGTAAAATGCCATTGCTTGATTAATAAGGATTGGAAGGACCAAGAAAAGGCGGACAAAGACATCATGTGGCAGATGGTGCAGAAGCGGTACAAAGTCGTGGATGATCTTCGGACTAAGATTGAATCACTTTTAGCTACATCGCTGCGACAGTTCAAGCATCGGTTGGTAGATGGTTGGATTAACAAACCGGGCTCCAAAAAGTCACCGTCATGGGTAGTGTATAATGGTATGATCTCGGAGGAGGATTGGAAGATATTCTACGACCGATGACAGACTGAAGAGGTTAAGGTACTTCTATAATTCTTTATTCTTAATTATTTAAGGAACAAATTTTATGAATATTTTTATTTTTATAAATAACTTACAAATGTACAAATTTTGTAACAGATGCGTTAAGAACAAGCGAGATGTAATCGGGCGAAGAATATATATATATATATATATATATATATATATATATATATATATATATATATATATGCATTACATGGGACGAGCCGGGTATACGGGGCGGTTGGAGAAGTGGAAAAGTGAGGGCTTGCTGACGAAAGTTAATGAAGACGACACTCAGTCAGTTATTGAGAATGTTGAAGATGCAGTAGGGTGCAGACATATATGCTGGGTCGCATGAAGAAAAATGACGAGGGAGTATATGTGTTCCCGCAGAGCGAGACTGCTAAGTTGGCTTCAAAGATTGTAAGTATATATTTTTAAAAGTTGTTGTTTACTAATTAGTAAGTTCATTTCTAATATTTTTGTAATTTAAAATAGTCTGGATCTACTGAGCGATGGGAGATGGTTCCGACCCCTCCGTCTTAGGATGATCCACTAAACAAGGCCCTTGGGCAAAAGGATCATCCAGGGCGAGTGCGGGGGCTTGGAGGGGAAGTTCACCAAAAAGACGTGTTTTCTTCGTCTCGAGCGAGAGTACCACAGTCTGAAATGATAGAGAAAATGGTGGACACACAAGTGCAGGAGGTGGAAAGACGTTTTGCTGGAGAGCGTCAACTCTACGAGGAGCGCCTGCGAAGACTTGAGGCTTTAGTATTGGGCCAGGTGCATGCTCCTACACCGACACCTACTCATACACTGACACCAGATCCTACACCGACGTCTGCTCGTACCATGACGCCAGATGCACCGATGGTTGACGATCCTACACCAACCCCTACTACTGCTGCATTGGTCTCCGCTCATTCGCAGACCCCTCCTGCACCTTCTTCTTCTTCTACAAAAGACACATTCCCTTATGAAAACCTTCAGGTTTTTTCTTTGTTTCCTTATTAGTTATTTTAACGTTACTTTTAAAACAATATAATTTTTATTAGCTGGCTTACTGTTGTGAGTTGATGTAGGTGGCTAAATCATGCCAGCTGTTTCAAGTGTTGGATGGTGAGACTGTGCATGTTGCATACGGTCGGGCTTTAACGACTGGACCGAATGCTATAGTACATTTCAAGCTCATCCCACCTCTCCACGCTCGTGTGTCGGTAGATGACATTTTGCATGGCCATGGGGAATCTCCGCTTCCATTGGAGTGGAATCAGTAGAGTAAATTAATTGGCGCAAAATCTTCAGTTGTTTCATGTCCATAGTCTCTCATTGATGTTGGTGGCGAGGTAAACTATTTACATGCTTACTCTTTATTTTTTAACTTGATTGTTGACTTCTATGTTTATTATTTAAATTTTGTATACTATTAAATTGATAAGGAAAGGCCGGTTAAGAAGAGGAGAGTGGATAAGGGGAAGTGGTGAAATCAATTGAGGAGAGTCAGAGTGCGAGAAAGGAAGTGGTGAAATCTATCAATACTCCTAGAAGATCCCCCATTATGACCCAATTTTCTGAAGAAGTTGACAGACAAACAAAAGATGTTGTACAACTTTCTCATGAAGAAGGAGCAGACTGTCACCAACTTCAACATGAAAGTGCCTATGCATATTTTCCACACCCTCGAGCCCATGGATCTGATGATTACCATAAGCGATGTTAGGGAATTTTTGATGGGAGACCTGCTTAACATCTCTATGATTCAGGCCTATTGTGTAAGTATCTTTTAAATTATTAAATTATCTTTCATTTCTTTAAGCTATTTAACATATTTTTAAGAAAATGTTGTTTAGGTGTTTGACTGCTAGGCTACAAGTGAACAACAGATTATTTGCCATCACTTTTTGTGTCCATAATTGATGTCAGCAGATCAAGCCGCACTGGATGAGGGATGTGCATAGCACATGAGGCATGGATTTTGTGTTGCGGTGCGAAGACAAAACATATATTTGGTGATCCCATATCATCAGATGTAAGTACACAATAACTGGAATTTTTTGCTTCCTAATTACATTTATGTGATAATTAAAAATATTTGTTCTACAACACATTCTTTGTTTTACCTGTGGTAGCAATCATTGGATGTTGATGGTGTTGTCTATCGACACCTCATGCCTGTTGATACTAGACCCGTTGGGCGCTGATGACCTTCAAGAGATTGCTATAGAGAAATTTTTGAAGGATTGAGTCTTTAAAATTTAATGCATTTCCATTTATTTTAAGCTTGTCCTAGATTATTGGCAATAAATGGCTTCATTTTAAAATGCTATATTTATGCAGTGGTCATAAGCTTGGTGAAATACCCCGAACTTAAATATAGTGATTAAAATTATTCTAATATGTATTTAAGGGCCTAATAGTGCCTAAGTAATATTGGTAAGAAAAATAAATCTAAAAGAAATGAAGAAACGCTTAAAAAGTGAAAAACGCTAAATAAGGTTAAATAACCATAGGAGGTACGAGACCTCGGTTAGAGTATTATGTGGATTCCCAAGGCTTAATAATGCCTAATTAGTGTACGGGAATGATTTCCGAAGAAAACGGATCCAAATAATGTATTAAAACGCTAATAGAGCTTTAGCGCACATTTTTCGAGAAAACCCGAAAACATGACCTTGAGTGGTCAAACGAACCCATAAAAATTATAGTTCATTAATAACTATAATTAAGCACTAATGGAAGCTTAATAACCAATAAAATTGAAGAAACGAGAAAATTCCGAAAAACGGGCCCGGTTAGTGAATAGTGCCAAAACCGGGTAAATTAACGAGCGTTTTCTGTAAAAGAGGAAAAATGCTCCAACAGGTATTAATGTGTTGGCCAGTTTTTAAGAGCTAAATAAGCTCTCTCACACACACATAACAAGCTAGCAAATAAAGGAGTCAAAAAGTAAAAAGGGAAAAAGGTAAAAAGCAACTTACCTTTTCTCTCACCTCTCATTTCTCATTCCTCATTTCCCTCATCTCTCTCCTTCCTTTCTTCTCCCCCACCAAATTCTCTCTCTTCCTCCTCCCTATGCTGGCGATTTTGAAGCTCTCAAAGAGAACAACAATGGCTTCTCCCCTTCTCTTGCATGCTCTAGTCTCATTTGAACTCCAAATGCAAAAATAAGTGCATATTCTTGCTCCTCTCATCATTCTCTACCATTCTCTCTTTCAAAATCCAAAATGAGGAAGTTCATCTCCATGGGTTTTCCCCATTTGAAGAGAAAATGGCATCAATGTGTAGCTTGGAGTCTCCTCTCTCCATTAAGGTAAAAATCTCCATGAAAAACTAATGTTTCCTCAATTCTCCTTTGTAGCTGATTTTTGCCCATTTTTAATGCTCTATTTTTCTCTCTCTTTTGAGCATAATTCCAACCTTGCAATGGTGGTGGGATCACCTTCTTGAACCAAGGGCTAAAACCCCTCTTGGAAATTCCTAAAGGTAAACCCTAACTTATGGTAATTTAAACCTTTCATTGAACTAGTGTTATTTTAAAGGATTAGAAGTTTAATTACACCTATTTTGTGTGATTTGGGTGATGGGAATGTAGTTTGGCAACTCCATTCCCCATATGACCGATTTTGTGCAAGAAAGAGAAAAGGAGGAGAATTGGAGAAGAAAAGAAGGAATTATAAGCTTAAGGTAAGAGCTCCTTCTTAATGCTAAGTTTTAATGAATTAAAGTAATGGGAATGTGTAAACTAATTAAAGAACCCAAAATATTGTATTAGTATTGTAGTTTATGGAAGTTTGAGTATTTGTGAACTAGTATTTGAATTGTAGGCCTTAGAGCCAAGTAAATTGTTTATGTGTATTGGTATTGTGGATTGAGGAAGTATTGATGAATTGAGATTGCTTTGATTGCTGGTAGGAATGGATTTGGCAAGAATGGATATATGTGGACAAGTGAGAATTGTAGGTAAACTATGGCAAAAATTTTGTAGGAAATGTGCATTTTTGGATGACTTGGTGAATGGGAGAACCAAGGTGTGTATTGGGTTGAGTAGAGTTTAGTAACCATGGAGTGGTAGTTGTAGTATGAGAATATAAGAGGGTAAAATCTGTAGCAAGAAGTGTAGTAATGCATTGTAAAATCTAGGAAGAACTAGTGTGCAAGATTTAGTAAAATGAGTGTTGGACTTGGGTATAGATAGTGTATTGCTTGGAAATGAATTTGGATGGTAAAACGGAATTAGGACAAAGTGCAAAATGCAAAGAGAGGTGTAGGAATGCACAAGTGTGCAAAGTGTGAAAATGAGAATTGAAATTTGTAGAAATTGAGCAAGAAGTTGAGTAAGTATTGGACTATGGATTTAAGGAGTTTTAGTGAGTGTTTTAGTGTGTGTTTAAACACGTATAAAACATGTGGAAAGATTATGGAATGATTGGAGGTGGATTAGGGGTTGATTTAGGGTTGAAAAATCATCATAGTAGGAGTTTTTAGCATGGTCCGGGACCTAGGATATGTATCGAGTCCCGGACCGCACCGAAAATAAGCCCGAGAGTAATTCCAGCAGGTAGTCCGGGACCTAGGTCCAGGATCAAGTCCCGGACCAATAGTTAAATTCTGAGAGTGTATTCCATGAATGGTCCGGGACCTTGGGTCCGGACCAAGTCCCGAACCACCCCTAAAAAGTTGCCGAAAGTGGTTTTTAGGCTTTAAATGATGGGGGATTGATGGGTAATGGTTTTAGAAGTTGCTAAGGCCTTGTTTGGTGACCTTTAAAGGCCCTAATAAGTGTAAACAAGTTGGAGAAATGATTAAGAAAGTTGTGGATTTAAGAACATTAAGTTAAACCGAAATAATGGGATAACGGGATAGGTACGGGAGTAGCAATTATGTATATACCATAATGCTTAGTATTAATAGAACCATTTGGCATGTAGTCGGTGGTTCGAGAATAAGACTCGAGGAACAAGTGTGAACTAAGGAACAAGGGAACACCCGGTAAAGTAAATTCCTACGAAAGGTATGATTTCTTCATGCTCTGTATCCTAACCTGGTTACCCCGATTTGTGTGCTTATTTGATCACCTAAATAAGATAAATGCATGAATCGGATTTTAATGCACTAACTTGTGCTTGTTTTATATTTGTTCTTGTTATATTGCCTTGAACATTTAGTTTGTATAATTCATGAAATGAATGGATGAGAATGTAGTGTACGTGTACCTTGTAGTGTACTTGTGTAATGTATTATACCTTGGTATAGATGTGTATGTGTGTAGTGTATTATTCCATGGAGTGGATGTGTTGACTTCTACTAATTCCTAACTACCTAACTCTTAACCTAAGTATTGAGTAAATTGGAATGAGTAGAAGTCCGATATAGTTTCGGCCACGCATGAGGATGAGGAGACACAAGAGGTTGGATTCGATTCCAGGCCTGAATCCTTTCTATGGACCAAATCCCTTAAATGGGTAGCATCCTAGATTGGTGAGCCACAGTAAAGCCCGGTGGTGGGACAGTGTAGTCCCTGCCCGGAGGTCACGACGACTTAACTTGAGTAAGTAAGTAAGTAAAGTATTGTATGAGTAACGGTCTTGGCTGGTGTAAGTCATTGACCCTGAGTAAAAGAGTAATGTACACCCGATTAACCCGGGTGGGTAAAAGAAGCTAACAAGCATTGTGTATGTATTGTATAAGCGTAATTCCGTGATGGTAAGTATGATTGGTTGACTTGTATTGTCTTCCTTGTATGTGTCAAAATGTATGTATGTACGCTTGTGAAGTATTGTAATATTATGAATGAAAGCATGCATGTATGTATGAGTAAAATGAATTGCATGTATTCGACCAAGTGGTCGGCGTACCCTCGCTAGTACACGAGGTATGCGGAAGTCATATGCAACGTAAGCTGAGCCCCTTGGGGCATTGTTTTTATTGTACAGGTACCGAAGCAGTTATGGTCATAGTAAGAGACCGGCGGCTAAGCTTAGATAGCTAGGAATGAGTTGTAGATAGTAGAGAATGGTATAAGGCTTGTAGCCTTTGATGTAGAAGTGTACCAAGCAGTGCACCCTTTTGTATTTGGAAAGTATGTAGTTTGTGAGGAATGGGTAGATGCTAGACTCTTAATGAGTATGTATAAACTTGAAAGAATTGGTGTATTCGTATTTGGACTTGGATCTTAGTAAACTCGGTATGTTGTATTGTAATTATGGAGTATTGTATTGAATGGAGAATTGTAGTACTCGGTTGGTAATTGAAGTATGTATTGTAATTGTGTAGTACTCGGGTATTCCGGTCCATCAGACCGATGTGTGTATGTAGTAGTAGGCCTTGTTAGTCATGTGGGTGGCTAACGATATTGTATCACCCACCGTTGTGTAAGTATGTATCCACTGCGTGAGTATGGAAGTATGAGGAGATCAGACAGTAATGACGGTATTAGCGGTAGGGGTGTTACACTTGGTTTAAGTGACATGGGTAAACCATTCTCCATCTTGAACTTCCATTACATACGTGTAAGTAATCATTTAATTTAAGTATGTTTGTATTAAAGTAACGTTTAATTTTCTTGATCTGTCTAAAGTTGGTAATCCATGGATGGTGTGATGACAATGTCCTAAACAGTCTGATTCATGAAGTTGTGGCTATTATGTGATGCGGTACATGTATGAGACTGTTAAAAATATTGACACGCTTGATGATGATGACAAGGTTACAGATACCAATCAAAGTTATAGTTAAAGTTATTGCGTTAAAATAAAATTGTGTGTACTAATGATGATCAGTTTCTGTTTATGGACAGATAGTTTCGTTTTTCACAAAAGTACGGGGCACGTATGCAAAAGCGGATCTGGACTTTGTAAGAGATCATTTATCGTAGTTTTGGTGAAAAAATTACTTAAGTGTATCTTAGATCTTCTCCAAGTGTAATTAGAGTTACACTTTTGTTTGTGCTGAAGCAATGTAGACTTTAAAAGTTTGTAAAGTTCAACTCTCTCTTATTTTTGAAAGTTTTGAATGGATTTGTTTGCAATTCGTTTTTGATGTTACAATTCAAATTGACAACTTGTTTTATAGTCATATATATAGTGTGGTTGGTTACCAAAGGGCAATACAAGTTGGATGCTCTGTACAGGTTGTATATATGATTATGTATTGGGTTGTGTTTGAAAACACATGGTAGATGAAAAAAAAACAAAAAAACAAAAAAAACCACTGTTAATTAAAAAACCGTGGTTTAAAACTTAATGGAGTAAGACTATAAAGCACGGTTTACTTGAAAACCGCCGTTTATAGTAGACTATGTACCACGGTTCTAGTAGAAACCGTCGTTTAAAGTAGGCTATATACCACGGTTCTAGTAGAAACTGTCATTTATAGTAGGCTATATACCACGGTTACTTAAAAGAACCGTCGTATAAATTCGGTGAGACCGCGACAAAAAACGGTCTTAAACGATGGTTATAACAAACCGTGGTTTATAGTCTTACTTTAAACGACTGTTTTAAACCGTGTTTTATAGCTATATTTTTTTGCGACGGGAGTATAAACCACGGTTACAAACCGTAGTTTTTAGGCAAAATAACTGTGGTTAAAAATCTTTTCTGCACTAGTGTATGAGACCATCTTGAATTTTTTGGCGGGCAAAATGGACATCTACTTCGATATGCTTGGTTCTCTGGTGTTGGACTGGATTCTTGTTATATATACTGCAGACAGATTGTCGTAGTTAACTGGAATGAGGCTTACATCGTCAACTCCAAGCTCAGACAGTAGGCGACTTAGCCAGCAAAGTTCAGCTGTAACACTCTGCATAGCCCGATATTCTGCCTCTACTGATGAGAAGGATACGCTGGAATGTTTTTTGGATTTCCAACTGGTGGGAGAGTCTCCAAGGAAAATGTAGTATCCACTCACTGATTTTCTGGAGTTTGAACACCCTGCCCAATCGCTGTCACAAAAGGCTTGCATTTAGTTGTGGTTTTGTTGGAGAGTAAGATTCCAACTTGTTGTTCTTTTGAGATACTGCAACGTATGATGTGCTACTGCCAGGTGGGTAATCCTTGGACATTGAAGGAACTGAGACAAGAGCTATGCAGTGAAGGCGATGTCGGGTATGGTATGAGTTAAGTAGTTGAGTTTGCCTACCAGACTTCGGTATTTTGTTGGGTTCTACAACACATCTCCTTCATCTAGTTTTAACTTGGTTCCTGGTAACAGAGGGTAAACACTACTTTTTCTTGCCAAAGTGTCATGGTTAATCAGCCCTTTTTCTGTACGAAGAAAATGCATTCCCAAGAAAAAATTTAAAGAGCCAAGGTCTTTGATTCTGAATTTATTATTCAGCATTACCTTCAGTGTCTGGATTCCATCCGTGTCATTTCCTGCAACCAGTATATCGTCTACATACACAGCCAAATAGGTTACAAGAAAACCTTTTTTCTGAACAAACAAAGATTGATCATTATCAAATTTTGTATAAGCAACAGATTCTAGCAAGCTACTCAACTTGGAGAACCATTGTCTAGAGGCCTGTTTTAATCCATATAAATATTTTTTAACTTACAAGCATTCAGGCCTTGTTCAACAGTCAAGCCTTTAGGGACTTGCATGTAAATCTCCTCTTGTAAGTCCCCATGTATAAAAGCATTGTTTATGTCTAATTGGTCCATGATCCAGTTTTTCTTAACAGCTACAGCCAATAAGGTTCGTATAGTAGTCATTCTCACAACTGGAGAAAAAGTTTCGTTGTAATCTAATCCTAACCTTTGACTAAAACCTTTTGCAACGAGTCTTGCTTTAAACCTTTCTACCGAGCCATCAAATTTGTACTTAATTTTGTAAACCCATCTACACCCTATAGCTTTCTTATGCTTTGGGAGCTTAACAAGCTCCCAAGTTTGGTTTTCAGTAAGGGCATACAATTCTTTTTCCATGGCCTGAATCCAGTCACTGTTTTGAGCAGCCTCTTCATAAGTTTTAGGTTTTGTCAAATCAATAATTTTGTTATTTGTTTTTGGGTTTTCAACATAACAGATGCTTATATTACATCTAGGGGGTAAGTCGGTCAAGGTCTAGACATTGAGGAACTGAAAAGGGTCATGTGTCTGGGGTTATTCTATTTGCTAGGATTTCACTAAAAATGTCACCTTGGTTGAAATAACCAATATGGTAATCCTTAAGATAGGAAGGTGGGTGTTTTTCTCTAGTAGATCGTCTTAAGAGTTCTTGTGTGTGAATTGTTTTAGCTGGAGGAGGTTCAAGGCTTGGGTTTTGAGGTTGGACACCAACAGGATGAATTTCATCATTGGGAGTAATTGGGATGGAAACAATGTCGTCATCCTCATAGAGACAGGGTTCTGGTATAAAAGGAGGCATATTATAGGAGGAATTTGTTTGTAAATGCGGAAGAAAAGTGGAGAGATTTTTGAAAGAGAAGTGCTGCTCATGGAAAATAGTGTCACTGGTAAAAAATATTGTATTGTCACAGAGTCTCAGAAGTTTATAACCTTTTTGTGTCAAGGAATATCCTAAGAAGACACAGGGAACAACTCTATCATCAAATTTGGATTTACCTTTGGTTAGAACAATTGCATAGACTAAACATCCAAAGGTTCTAAGGAATTTATAATGTGGTTCTGCCCCATAAAGAACTTCAAAAGGAGTTAAACCGTTTAAACTGGAACTAGGTAGTCTGTTAATGAGATAGGCTGAGGTCAAGAGGCAATCTCCCAAATATCGAAGAGGTACATTTGAGATCTTGATTCGATTGCCAGACTGTCTTTCTGCGTATGTGACAAAGTATTTGATTAAAGCAAAAGCTTCTCATTTAAATCTAAGAAGTTTAATCCAAATGGCCCTATATTTATCATCAACTAGGCTAAGGAAATACCTATATTGGTCATGTGTGGGATTTTTGAAAGGACCGCATATATCAAGATGTACAAGGTCAAAAATTTCTTTGCTCTTTGTAACAGAAATCTTAAAGGGTATTCTATGGCCTTTGGAAATTTCAAACACATCACAAACGAAATCTGAATGCCCATCTCTTTTATTGATTATGTTGAGTTTACACAGAGTATCAATGGGAGCATGTCCCAGTCTATTATGCCACATGACAGCATCCGTTTTAACAGAAAGAATGGAAGCAGAAGGTTCTCCCTTTCTATGCATAACAAATTGTCTTTTATCGTTACAAGCAGTTCTCTGTTCAACAGAATGGCTTTTTCCTAATGCCGGAAACTTATCTAAGCAACCATGCTCAAGGAAATACAAACCATTCTTGATGCTACTAAACAAAATATGACCAGTCGATTTAAGGTCCTGTAGGAAGCAATTATTCACATATGAAACAAGGCATGCATTGATTTGTAAAAGTAGTTTTCTCACAGAGAGGAGGTTAAATTTGAAGGTTTTCACATGTAATACATCACGCAACACAAAGGTATCATGTAATAACACATATCCTATTCCTTGGATATGACCAGTATGGTCATCAGGCATGACAACATTCATGGAGCAAGTAACATAGCTATCAGGAATGAAAAAATCTTTGTTCCTACATACATGGTCTGTTGCTCCTGTGTCGATTATCCAGTTGTTTTGTAAAAGACTAGTATTTTGATCACTTATTTTATTGGCAGTCACCCAGACATTTGAGATCAAAAACTGATGCCTAAGAACTGATTAGTGTAATCAGCTTCGTTGTCTTGAGGTGTCCCCATGGTGTTGCCCAGGTAAGTCATCAGGGTGTTCAATTGCATCGTGCCCATTCCTGGGACCTTCACATTGTTGTTTTGTTGGTGGGAAACCAAAGCATTTAGAGTTTCTTCACTCATCCCTGGTGCGGAGGGAGACACCTTGTTTCTGGGATTCTAATTTCTTTATTTGCTTTCTGTTTCTTATATAATGGCGCCGCTGTAATGGTCTTTGTTCTTGTCGCCTTTCCAGTGAGAAGGGAAACCACACACCCAGTAACAATCTTCATACTTATGGCCTAGCTTTTTTGCATTTGAGCATCTGATTTTCTTTGAATCAACCTTTCCATTCTTGTTTGATTTATTGAAGGCGTTCGAAGAAGACGGGGTGCTGGCCAAAATTAGGGATTCGGTTTCTACACGTCTGGTCTTGTAGGCTTGACGTTGCGATTCTTCTACTTTTAGCATCTCGTAAATGCGTTCTAGAGAGGGTAGAGGATCCATCACTATCACGTTGCTATGGATAGCTTTGTAAGAATCGTTTAGCCCCATCAAAAGATCAAAAAATTGAGAATTTTTGAAGATTTTCTGAAATTGTTTTGTGGCCCGCAAGTACAGCTTGGCATCACTAAATTTTGCTGTCGTTGATTCCAGATGTGAATCCACCGGGTGTAATAGGTGTTAATGTCGTCACTTCCTTGCTCGAGGTGATGGCGTTCTTGGCACAACGCGTACAACTTGCTACTGATAGGGCGCCCAAATCGTTTGTTGAGATTTCGCCAAATGTCCGCTGCGGTAGTGTGGTAGAGCACAAATTCTCGAATACTTTCTTCTAGAGCGGTGAAGATCTAGGCCATGACCATTCTATTGGCTTTGATCCAGGCCTTCTAAAGACTTCCGTGGAAATCGTCTTTTCTCAAAGATCCGTCCAAAAACCCTAGCTTGTTCCTGGTTAGCATCCCGACTTCAAAGCTCCTTTTCCAACTCGAAAAGCCTGCGCCCTTGAACTTATGTGCGAACACCATTCCTAGGTTATTAGAAGGCTGGAGATAAAGCTCGTGAATCACGTCGACCTTCGAATCGTCGGGAGATGAAGACGCCGTATCCTTATTCTTGTCTTTGCTTACATCGTCATTTTTCCATTTGCCTTTCTCTGTATGTTCATCGTTTTCGTCTTCCATGGTTCCAGGTTTTTCTTGAGGTAGTTCTTTTTTTTTTTTTTTATTCAGAACTACTCTGATACCATGTCTAAATCACAAAGAATGAGAGAAGACATAAAAGTATATACTCTGTTATTATTGAGAAAGAATCGATAAGCGATTACAAAGAAGGGGGCTACAGTATATATAGTCCCTAAATGTAACTACTGGACTGTAACAGAAAAAACGGAACTATATGTTACAGATTGAACTATACTATAATACGTATAGTATTGGACATAGACTAAAGAATAGGACATAGACATTCTAACACTTGTTACCTAACTATGTGGTTAGCCAAAGTTGTTACAGTACCCTCCTACTAATTTGGTCAAAAAAAAAAAAAAACATGATTGAATAGAATGAGCTAATTATAGGGCGGCACAGCTCTACCGCGTGTTCTGCATAATCCAGAATAAGCTTTTATTCTGTAATGCCAATATATGCATGCACAGCATGGTGCTGATTGACTGCCTGCAGTTATCCATTCAACTGAATGAGAGTCTCAATAACGCGATTATTCTCCGGCTGTAGTATCGCCAGTCAATCAGCTGGATCTTTGTAATTAAACTCATGAGTGATCTCAGTATTGTCGGTGTTTGCAGATATGAGTCTCTTTCACATTCAAGTGGCGTATCTTTTGACTAAATATTCCAACTTAATGTGTTTCAATCATCTGACCTATTGCTTTCACACTTTCCTCCACTGCTATGAAAAGAATAGGAAAACGATATAGCTCCCTCCAATTGCATGGAATTCAATCAAACGTCGGCCCTCTTGAAGGCGAGATGTATTTCTGGTCGTATACGTACCTATTGTTTTCACACTTTTCCTTAATACATGTCAAAATCTTCCCTCTTTATGATGGTGCATGTAGACTATGCTATGGTTTAAAGAAATGGGTGATTTACATTTATGGGGTGATATATGCATCATCCTGTATCTGTCTTGTCCATATGTCATGAATACTTTTGAATTGAATTGTTTGCAAAAAAAATGTTATAGTAATTAGTACATTATTATAATTTCTAGCTCTCAGACTTATGCAAATCATGAGTGAAGCTAGCTGATTTTCAATTCTTTGTCTGGGTAGTTTAGTTTGGTCTATGGTGATTGGACAAACTACACTACAGAGTGAAGGTAAAATAAATCTCAAACTGTTGGAGTAATAAGTCACCCATATGGAAATAACCATTAGTCCATTAGTTAATGAAACGATTTGTATTGCCAATTCTGAAATAGGAAGTTTGAATTGGTTTGAATTAGTTTGAATTAGCTTGAATTAGATTAACACAATTTT
This sequence comes from Limonium bicolor, assembly GCA_023374045.1. Classification (NCBI taxonomy): domain Eukaryota; kingdom Viridiplantae; phylum Streptophyta; class Magnoliopsida; order Caryophyllales; family Plumbaginaceae; genus Limonium; species Limonium bicolor. The sequence continues at coordinate 39,480,897 of CM041778.1, forward strand.
GGTAGTTTACTTGTATATATATACACTACGTGGGTTAGGCTTCAATACACACATCTCCTCTTCTAAACATCTCATCTCCTCTGTAAAAGAAAGAAAGCTTAGAACACAATGAAATAAAATCATCCCTTTCCTCCCTTCTCTGCCTTGCGCTCTAATCTTTCTTCTTCTTCTCTTTCGATTACGTTTACATTCCATTATGGCATCAGAGCAGGTTTTCATTTAATCAACGATGGAGAACGAAAGAAATACTGGAGAAAGGAAGAAAAAGAACTGCACTTTTTGCAAAAAGAACGGGCATGTTTTTGAGGAATGCTATGCCAGACAGAAGTGTACCTACTGCCAAAAGACCGGGCACATTGCGGATGACTGCTTTCATCTCCATGGAAGGGAGAAAGTGCTGGCACGCAGGAAAAAGGGTGTGGCGACTTTAGCTTGTGGAGAAGGTCCAAGTGAGGGTAGTAAATCGGTGAAGGGATTCACTCGTGAAGAAATACAACAGATTGCTAGCATCATCCGTGCCAGCGATCAAGAGTCAAAAGGAGGAGATTCTGGCTACTGTCATTTTTCAGGTAACCGTTTTATGTTTACAGCAAGCAAATTGTGTCTGATGAGTAAAACTCTGTATGATGCTGGAGGTTTAACTGGAAGTTGGATACTCGATACCGGTGCTACGGACCATATGTCTGGTGCCCGGGAGTTATTTGAAAACTGGAAAAATTTGGCTTATAAAAGATCTGTAATTCTGCCGGATGGAAGGCCTCAACAAGTCTCTATGGTGGGAGACGTAAGATTGGGAAAACATTTCTGGCTGAAAGAAGTATTGTTTATTCCAGATTTTATGTTCAATTTGATCTCTGTGAAGAAAATGGTTGAACAGGAACAACAACTTCTAACTTTTGGCATGGAAACTTGTCTGATCCAGGACCCTACTACAAGGGAGAGTGAAGTAGTTGGGCTCGAAAAGAATGGTCTCTATATTCTGGATCAAGGACGGATCAACCAGTGGTTTTCCCATCAGCAAAGACGTCAAGGAAGTCTAGACATGAGTAGTACTTTAGGATTTGCTAATTCTGTTACTAGAAATGCGAAAGATTTACATGTAAGGTTGGGACATGTGCCTTATCCTAAACTCGCTCAGATGAAGTTGATAAAACAAGTTGATTTTTCTCCAAAAATTGCATGCGATATATGTTATAAATCACGAGGTCAACGTTTACCCTTTGGAAAATCCGAGATTAAAACTAATAAGGCTTTCGACATGGTACACTTAGATGTATGGGGGCCATTTAACGTAACCACATACAATGGATATAGGTACTTCCTTTGTCTAGTTGATGACTATACAAGGATTACATGGGTCCAATTGCTAAAACATAAAGGGGATGCTTGGGATGCAATAGTGGATTTTGTTCGAATGGTGGAGAGACAATTTGATGCGAAAATCAAAATTTTCAGGAGTGATAATGCCAAAGAATTAGGAAGCTCTAATTCAGGCAAAAGGTTTCTCGCACAAAATGGAATACTCCACCAAACCACTTGCGCACATACACCGCAACAAAACGCCGTTGTAGAACGTAAGCACAAGTACCTACTTGAAACGGCTAGAGCGGTATTTTTTCAGTCTCAGGTTCCCACAGAATATTGGGGTGAATGTATTCTTCATGCGGTTTATCTAATTAACAGATTACCTACTAAGGCCCTGTTGGGAAAAACACCATATGAGCGGTTTTATGAAACACAACCGACATATGATGACATTAAACCTTTTGGATGTCTGTGTTACAAGACCATAGTTGGAGAAAAAGGAGGCAAATTCAATCCCCGGGCCGAAAGCTTGTGTATATCTGGGAGAGGAACCCCGCAAGAAAGGGCACAAAGTCTTGAGTTTGGTAACAAAGAAAATTGACGTGTGTCGAGATGTTAAATTCCATATAGATGTTTTTCCTTTTGCTAATGGAGTGGGAGAATATGTAACTTGTTCAGGGGAACAACCTAGCATACCACCATCTTGGGTCTCTGACGATGACCCTCGTGGAGTGGTTCACTTTACAACGAATGTCGATGAACCCCATGGTGTGGTCCACTCCGTGACAAATGACAATACCCCCTCTTCTCCCCCTCTTGCACACGAAACAGTCCTGGAACACACCTATATTCCAGAACATGATCAAACCAATGATGACGGGCTTCGTCGATCACAAAGAGAGACTCGTAGGCCTGATTATCTTAACGACTATATATGTAACACAGCCTTTCAAGATGTGCTCGACGAACGAGTTTATAGGCAGAATAAAGGGATGAATTCTTTAATACAATGTGAGAGCCTCACGGACACACGACCTAGTTCATCCCTTGCTCTTGCTGTGTCCACCAATATTGAACAATTGGAAGAACCCCAATCTTATCATGAGGCCGTCAAGCACGTGCACTGGCAGCAAGCCATGCAAAGTGAGCTACGAGCTTTAGAGGAAAACCACACTTGGACAATCGTTGACTTACCCAAGGGTAAGAAAATGGTTAGTTGTAAATGGGTGTACAAAGTAAAACTGAAGTCCGATGGCACGTTGGAACGATACAAGGCACGTTTAGTTGCAAAAGGGTTCACCCAGCGACATGGCTTTGATTATCATGAAACTTTTTCTCCGGTTGTAAAAAATGACAACCATACGTGCCCTTATCACGGTCGCTCTCCACAAGGGGTGGATCATCAATCAACTAGACGTTAATAATGCCTTCTTGCACGGGGATCTTGACGAGGAAGTTTACATGAAAATCCCACACGGGCTAGATGTCACAGGACGTAACAAAGCTTGTCTTCTAAAGAAATCTCTATACGGATTGAAGCAAGCTTCCAGGCAATGGTTCTCCAAATTAGCCTACTTCCTCAAAACCCTTGGACTTCAACAATCCAAGAACGATTATTCTTTGTTTCTTAGGAAGAACGGCATCCGTCGTGTATATGTGGCAGTCTATGTTGATGACATGTTATTAATTGGAAATCATCAAGAGGATCTTGACAACATCAAACAAGCTCTTGATGACAATTTCAAAATCAAGGACTTGGGGACCTTGCACTATTTCCTTGGGATAGAATTTATTCCCACGCCCCGAGGCGTAGTCCTGTCTCAACGAAAGTTCTGCATGGATCTGGTCAAGGAATACGGGTGTGATAATAAAAGGGCAACAGTTGGGCCTATGGCGGTGGGCTCACAACTCCTACGCTCAGAAGGCACACCGCTAGATGATCCCACTCCTTATAGGAGATTAGTGGGAAAATTAAACTATCTCTCCAACACAGACCAGATCTTAGTTACACTGTCCAAACTTTAAGCCAGTTTATGCAGAACCCTTGCGATGTGCACATGGACGCCGCCATCCATGCCTTGTGCTATGTTAAGGGAACAATGACATACGGTATTGTTCTCAATAAATCTACGGCACCTCAATTGGATCTTGTAGCCTACTGTGATTCAGACTGGGCAGCATGTCCAAACACTCGAAAGTCTGTCTCTGGCTATTATATCTTCCTTGGTACCAGTCCAATCTCTTGGAAGACTAAAAAGCAAGGAACAGTCTCTCTTTCTAGTGCAGAGGCTGAGTATCGTTCTTTGCGACGTGTGACAGCAGAGCTCACATGGCTAAGCAGACTACTACATGAATTTGATGTTTCCAATGTACATCCCATACCTGTCAAGTGTGACAACCAGTCTGCCATTTACATAGCTCGTAACCCAGTCTTTCATGAGCGAACCAAGCATATAGAAATTGATTGTCATTTCGTCCGTGATAAAATTCAAGAAGGACTCGTTGATGTTGTGTACACCCCCACATCAACACAGTTGGCTGACATGATGACAAAAGCTCTACCCGGAATATCTTACAAAGCACAACTTGACCGCATGGGTATATCCAACACCAACATTTCAAGCCTCGTTGATCAGGATCACCATCGGCTTGCGGGGGGGTGTTGGAGTAATAAGTCACCCATATGGAAATAACCATTAGTCCATTAGTTAATGAAACGATTTGTATTGCCAATTCTGAAATAGGAAGTTTGAATTGGTTTGAATTAGTTTGAATTAGTTTGAATTAGATTAACACAATTTTGGTAGTTTACTTGTATATATATACACTACGTGGGTTAGGCTTCAATACACACATCTCCTCTTCTAAACATCTCATCTCCTCTGTAAAAGAAAGAAAGCTTAGAACACAATGAAATAAAATCATCCCTTTCCTCCCTTCTCTGCCTTGCGCTCTAATCTTTCTTCTTCTTCTCTTTCGATTACGTTTACATTCCATTACAAACTCCAAACGTGTCTTTTCTTTGGTCTAGTGGTTAGGTTATTTGGGGTATATATTGATCAACATTATTTTCGTGAATGCTGAAACATGCGTTTGGTTTTCGGGAGGATTTTGTGTAGGTTGCTGCGGCTGTTTAATCGGCTTCTGCGCTCTGTTTGCGCTCATCTTTGCCTATCATTCAATTAATTTCCAGAAGAGATGAATATGTTTTGCCAACTGGTTTTCGATTTTTTTTTTTTATACCGATATACTTATAAATTAGAAGAATTGCATATAATGATTTATATGATATGTAACTGCTGTAAGAATATTGTTGTCTGTACATAAGGATTACCATTGTTCTTGTCATTTATAATGGAAGATATTTATTCATGGTGCCTGGAGCCAGCCTGAATGACTGCGGTCTATATTCATACTATGCATCTGCTTGAGTATAAAAAGTGATTAGAATATATATGTGAATGGAACAGCAGATGAGTGTATCATTTCTTCAATAAATAAAGGGATCTCATTCATCATATTCTGCATAGCTTTTTCAATTATTGATTGCTGTAGCTTATTCAATTATTGAAGAAACACATCATCAGACAGCAATGACTCTCTGTCTACCACTCTGTTGGAAGGAGGATGTTGAGATGATCGATTGATGCACATATTCTTTCATTCTAAGATCATTATCTATTTTATCCTCATCTATGAATCAATGGAAATGTAATAACAATGGTCACAAACTTGAGTGTTGTACTCATCAATCTTTTATTATTGCCTCCTCTTTTGAGGAATATGCAAGTATAGTAGTTTGGTTTCTGTTTTGAATGCATGCCAAGTACCAACCTTCCATTACGTTCATGAGTTCGGTCAGTAAACTTCTCTCCTTATAATTAAGATGAGGAAGCTATGCCGTCAGCTGGGTGTTAATCAGAACATTCAATTGGCAAGGAAGCGATTTAGTAAGTTTGAAAAGAAGAGTAGCTCTATTAAGTCTTATGATTGAGTTTGAAAAGAACAACAATATTAGCTCTAGTATTCAGTCTTATACTACTACTACTATGGTACAAAATAATACTATAAGAAAATAGAGCAGCTCTATAATTTGAGTGCCGAGGGAGGACGAATTAAAAATCATCACGTACATATTGATTGCTACTGCTACTACTACCTTAATACAGCAAAGAGGTTAGTGAGTAGCAGCAGTAGTCAGTAAGTGATACTCATCATTTGGTACTGAATGTTTATCAGCGAACATACATTGATGAAGAATTCGAGCTACGGGTTGAGTAACTGAACTGAGCTGGGTTCTGTTCAATGCCTATGACGTTGAGTATAGATATAATCCAAATGAATTTCTTCTTCAGCTATTCTTCTCTTAAAACATTCTTCATCTTCCTTCTCACAATCCATCAGTTGCTGGAGAAAATATTTCAAACCAAAACCATGGATTTAAGAGTAGGGACAATATCGATGTTTGAAATCTTTTTGTGACTTACATTGATTGATGAGTTGTCATCTAATGTGTTTTCTTCATTAACAGCTTCAGAAGTAGTCTGACTCAGTTTGTTGACAAGCTCATCTCCTGTTTCAGGGAGACAAATTAAAGTTTGAATAACTTATACTAATATTAGCTCATGCACAGAAGAACATTAGCAAAGTATAGGAGAAGGTAATTAAATTAATGGACTGGGTTAATTACCTTGCTTCTGTTTGAGTTGACGGATGGACTGTGCAGAGACGATGAGGAACAGAAATATAGTAGTTAATAAGATAACAGATGAATAATTTCTTGCACTTTGTTGCTTCATGGATTCTTAATTTTTCGATATATATGTCCTCTCCTCTTTGTGTTGTGTCTATCTGAGTTTGAAAGAGGTCTGAGAATAGAGAATATATATATATATATGAGAGGAAGAAGAAGAGTTTGATTATGAAAGTGCAAGACTTGTAAGAAGCAATAAGTGTCTGTACTGTGAAGCTAACTCCTCCTTTTTGAAGGAAGATGTGTGTGTGTGTGGATGGATGAGAGATGAGAGATGAGAGTTGAGAGTTGAGAGTTGAGAGTTGAGAGGAGGTAAGAAAATCATACACAAAAAAGCAAAGTGAGCATTGGGAGTAGTAACGAGGGGGCAGAGCAGAAGAATCACCACAATGAAAGCTCTGATGATAGCACCACTCAACCCAACGCCAATAAATAAAATACTATTAGTGGACCTACCTACCTTTCTCTTTGATTATGTACAGAAGAAGCACTGAGGAGGAGGGTATAGCAGCGCACCTTCTGGTCACACTTTTAAAATTAGAATAATGGAGTAGTACTACTATACTTTATTTTTGTATGTAGTGGTCCAATGCATGTACTACTAGTACTACTAAAAAGTCAACCATTGGGTGTAAATACAATACATAAGCAGCAGCAGTAACTCAGACAGGCAGACAAACAGACCCGTGTTCATACAGCTGTCCAACCATGGCTTAAATACTCACAACTAGTATATTTTCTTTTCTTTCTAGTGAAATGAATATGATCATTATATTATATTCAACGGGTTCCACATTATTACAGGAGGGTTGCGCGGTTCTCCCCCACCAGTATTATGGCATTATGACTGGTCATCATATTATAGCGACAGTAGTAAGTAGTTAGGAGTAAAATACCACACCAAATGAAATATATTCCAACTAGAATTTAGTAGTCTGTATCTATTTTTTTTTTTTTTACACTAAACTGATATTAATGTCATCAATCTTCATATCCAAAGAAAATCATGCTTGCTAACCTGATTATTGCTTTGCCTTCATTTATTTAAGATAAATACTACTAGTAATTAGCTGTTGGCTCCCCTTGAATCCCACCACCACCATCAAACCTAAAATATTCTCAAATCTTGGGTAGAGTGAATAATTGACTTGGGTGTTGGTTATTGGTTCTTCTCACAATTGCACTCTTTACTATATATTGCGTCTAATGCGTACTCTGTCTCAGAACAGCGCCAGCCGTGGGATATGTGTGATTCGATGCTCTGGCATTGTCTTTTCTCTGTCGGCATGCATTGCATATATATACATCTTATTCAAAGCTCTGTGGATTGAACTTCGCTACTACTACTATTACTTATTAGTAACTATTTTTGAGTTTTGAGAATAATACCATAACTAACATATGTGTTACGATGATCTTCCCTCCTGAGAAGTTATGGGATGATGCTGCCTAATTGACTCGACTGTCTGCTAACCACAGGCAAAATCAAGTCAGCGGTCCTCTGTTTTTTTATTTCTTCTTCTTACATACTACTCCTCCGTTCATTAATTCTGTCGTTTTAGGATGTGATTCTTTGTTCAAAAATATCTGTCATTCTAGCTTTTTGACACACTTCTTCCACTTTTTACCCCTACTATTCAATATAAAAGTAATTATTTCTAAAGGAAAAGTAAAAAGTAAGGGCACATGCGTCATTGTCCTACTTTTTCTTAATAGTGTGCAAGTTTCTAAAATGACAGTTATTGTTGAACGAGGGGTATCGTACAACTCATGACATTGGCGTGTGTATTACAACTACAAATTTTCAATTTCCTCTTAGTTTGCTAATAAATATTTCCTCCGTCTGTCAACTTTATAAAGTGATTTTTGTTAATATATGTTATTCTAGCTTTTTTACTTTTTTTTTCCACTTTTACTTTTATCATTCAAAAAAAATTATTATATAGATAGATATTGTTTGATGGAGGGAGGGAGATTATTGATGTAAAATGTAATTGCATGGGTTGGCAAGGTGTAGCACGGTTTTGAGATGCAAACAAGAGTAGTACTATCATAATACTGAGTATCATTTTACTTAGTGTTGTCTAGCTAGCTTCCAATCTCACTCAAAAGAGTAGTACTCCCTCCGTCCCACCTTGACCGTCCTATTTACTATTTGGACATGTCGTTTGACTTCATTTTAACATATAAATAAATTAATTTTAAAATTTAAGTTTTGCATTATGATTCCTTACACGATAAACTATATAATACCAAATTTAGTTTTATAAAATTATTTACCTTATATGTTTATATTGAGGTGGAAAAACGTGCCAAAAAGCAAACAGGACACTTATGATGGGACAGAGGTTGTACTAGTATGATACATATTTTTTTCATCGAGATTCAGCTGATGAAGATGGATGTTTAATTAGGCCTCATTCTTTTGCACCGAGTTTATTTGATCAGCTACTTTACTGTCTCTGTATGTCACTACATCAATTGTCATATCAACTATTTTTTCCCCTACTTTTCTAATTTTTAGCTGACAACTGACATCAGCTATACCGGGTTCGTTTGGGGACAGTTGCTGGGGGCTGCTGTTGGGTCCTACTGCTGGAAATTGAGAAGCTGTCTGTTGATGGTTTTGCAGAAGCTGTCAGCTGTTAGTTTTAGTGTTTGGTGGAACGTCTGCTGATGGTTTTAAAAGCAAAGACAATTGTTTAGGTCCTGCTGCTGAAATTGAGAAACTATCTGCTGATGATTTTGCAGAAACGTCAACTACTTGGTTTAGGTGTTTTGATGAAGCTGCTGTTTTAGAAATTGAGAAGCTGGAAGCTGTTCCCAACGAACAAGAACTCTTGTCTTGTTACTAGCATCTTTGTTAAATTATTGGTAGCTGCACTGCATGTTCTGTGGTCTGAAAAGGAGTGCATCATGGATGGATGGTGTCTGTGTCTCGTCCTTCCTTCCATACCTGGAAGACATCAGTTAGTGATTTGACTGTGCACCACCCAGATGCTGCATTGCTAGCTGCTGGGTATATATACCCGTGTTTCTCCACTCACAACACACGTTAATTTCTCCAGATCGGGTCTTGGTTTTTGTTGGTGGTTCAAATTTTTCAGCTTCTAGCAGTTTGCTGGTGTTCCTGTAGCGGTTGTGTTGGGTGGTGTGTGGAGGGGGGCTTGATCTGGCTTGAGTTTTTTGATAGCTCCCCGTTTGTTTTGGAGTGTTCTTTGGGTATACCAGTGGTGGAATTCTTCTGTTTCAGAAGGAATAGCTAAGGACTCACAAGAGGAGACTTTTCTCACTTTCAGGCAGACCTTGCTTTTAAGTAAAGCTGCTAGTCAAAATGACTTGTCTAAGTTATAACTGCCGAGGTTTGGGTCGACCTCAGGCATTATATGGGTGAGAGATCTGATAAGATCTAATCCCCAGATATTTTCTTTCTTATGGAGACCCACAGGACTGAGGAGGAAATGGTTCAGATTTGGAAAAGTTTTGCTGGATATGAGAGCTGTGTTGTGGCTAGTGTTGGAGAAGTGGAGGTTTGGTTCTAGGTTGGAAACAGGAGATTAAAGCAACTATTATTACTCTTCGTGTCATCATATTTCTGCTGATTATTTTTCCCAGGAGGTTTGAACTTTAACTTCACGGCTTCTATGGTTGGCCTGACTGGAAACTAAAGCACCTTCTTGGGAACTATTAAAAATTTTGAGATGTCAAGTTCTGATGCCTTGGTCATTTGCTGGAGATTTCATCAAATCATGTGGAACTCGGAAAAATCAGGTGGCAAGGAGAAAAGAGAGTGATATGAGAATTTTTCGAGAAGCTGTGGACTGGTGTAAGTTAACTGATGTTGGGGTTTTTTGGTGAAGAAGGAACCTTTTCTAATAATCAGATTGATGGGAAACTATTCGGTGAGTAGATTGGATAGAGTTTTAGTGTGTGAAGAAGCTCTAGGGTCTGTTCTCATCCTTCAGTGGAACATCTTAACTGGGAAAATTCAGACCATAGGCCTTTACTCATCAGGTTTTTTGGGAATCAGAAGAAACATAAGTATCCTTTTAAATTTGAAACTGCATGGTTGAAAGAAGAGAAATGTGCCCAGATTGTTTCTGAGTCTGGAGAGAGAATTCTGGTTTTCTAGATAAAAAGATTGTTGACGTGCAAAGGCCTTGTATTCCTGGAAAGGCTGGTCTTTTGGTAAGTTGAAGTGGAAACTAAGAAGAAGAAAGATGAGCTCTCCTCGTTGGATCAGAATCTGAATAACAGGGAGTGGTTAATAATAGAAAAAAGACTCTGGTTGAGATTGAGCTTATCTTTCAATATTGAAGCTTGGTGGAAAAAGAGATCGAGACAACAATGGTTACTAGAAGGAGACAGAAACACTAGTTTTTTCATTCAAGAGCTACAGCTAGAAAAAGAAGGAATACTATTTTTGGGTTGGAAACCATGATGGTACTTTGGTTTATGACTGGAGTGGTGATTGACTAATTGCTAGAAATTATTTTTCAGAATCTGTGTTCTTCTCTCAGACAGTCACTGATTCTAGATCCTAGTAGCAGTTCGAGGCAGATTGACAGCTGAGCATGTTGCTTCTCTACAGATTCTTTACTCTGCAGCTAAGTTTAGTGCTATGAGAGATCTCAATGGAGACAAGTCTCCAGGGCCGGATGGCTTTAATGGAAAATTTCTTTCAAAAAAACTTTGGAATGTGGTTGGAAAAGTGATCTTAGCTTGTTATCTCAATTCTGCAAGGTAATCCTATTTCTGATTTTATGAATCAGTTTATTATTACTCTGATTCCTAAGTTAAAGGGCTGTTAAGATTAGAACTTTAGACCAATAGCTCTTTGTAATTGTTTACAAAATTGTGTCTAAAGTTCTTGCTAACAGAGTCAAGAGTATACTTCCTGATATCTTTCTCCAAATCAATCGGGTTTTGTTAAAGGAAGACAAATCACTGATAACATCATATTTCTGGAGAAATTATGCTGTTTTGGATAAAAGTAGAGCAAAGAAAAATGGTCTCTTGCACTGAAAATGGACTTGAGTAAAGCCATGATAGGATTGAGTGGAAGTTCTTAAAAGATATCTTAGTTGAGATGGGTTTTCCTGACAGTTGGATGAGACCGGTTCTAAACTGCATTTCTTGCTACTAAGGTTCAGTGCTGGTTAATGGGGTTCCTGGAATTTCTTTCTCACCTTTAGGGGAATAAGGAAAGGGGATCCTCTTTCCCCTTTCCTCTTTATCCTAGCTCAAGAATCTTTGTTAGTTATCTCAATGATGCAGATAGAAAAGGGCTCTTTAGGGTATTAAGCTTTTCTAAATCAGGCCCGAGTATTAATCATTTAGCCTTTGCTGATGATTTGTTTGATTTGTGGTAAATGCTCAGAACAGAATGTTAGTTTCCTCAAAGAAACCCTGAATTCCTTTTTAGCTTCTTATGGTCATGAGGTTAACAGGGACAAGGGAGATTCAGTTCAGTAAAAAAGCTTAATCATTCCATCAGCTTCAAATGTGTAACATTTTAGGTTTGGAGAGATTCAGTTCTTTCAAAGGTATCTTGGTCTTCCTTCGGTCATGGGAAGAAACAAGAAGCAGTTTCTTTAATTTTAATCTTAGATGCTATATGAAGGAAAGTGGTTAGTTGGGGAAAACCAATGTCCCAAGCTGGGAGATCAGTGCTGGTGGACAGTGTCTACAGGCTTTACCAGCTTATACCATGGTCCTTGTTCTTCTTCCAAAGGGCATTTAGACAAAATCACTCTATGCTTGCTTCCTTTTGGGGGGAGGCCAGTTGGATAGAGAAGTATTCACTGGTTGAAGTGGGAGGAGGTATGTAAGAGTAGAGCTCAGGTGGGGTGGTTTTAGATCTGCAGGAGATTTTAATAAAGCTCTGCTTTCGAAAGCAGCTATGGAATATATGACAGATCCTTCCTCTCTAGTGGGGGGCTTAGGACGTTGAAAGGAATTATTTACTGCAGGTGAGCTGTTTCAGGTTAGGAAAGTTATAAAGATAGTCTATTTGGAGTTCTTAATTCCTCTCTTGATTGCTGATGAAGGGGGCCAGGAAAAATATAGGTGATGGTAAGTCTACTTTGTTTTGGAAGGATCCTTGGATTCCAAGACCCTATTCCTTTAAGCTCTTACTTCTTTGAATGATATCAGTAATAGAATCACTGTCAATCAATTTTTGCTTCGAACAGCAATGAGTGGGAATTTGGAGGCCTTGGCAGCAGGTCTGGGAGATTGATACAGAGCTATCAGTAAAATCAAGTGTAATCACCAGGGGAAAATGACAGATGGTACTGGCATCACACTAAGGATGGGTCCTTTTCTGTTAGATCAGCTTTATATCACGGTGTTTGTTCTAAGCATGAGAGGAACCCATCTTCGAGTGCTTAGATCAGTGTCTGGATAAGAGAGTTCAGAAGCTGAGATGCAGTCCTAGAGCTAAGCTGCTATATTGGAAGTTCAAGCACAATATAGTGGCGTGTGTAGCTAATTTGGCTAGAAGGATAGGGGGTTCCCCTCTTTGCTGTTTCTGTGGAAAGGAAGATACAATGTTTCATTGTATTTTTGAGTGTATAATGGTCAGAAAGCTCTGGGAAGGAACTCTCAACTTACCTTGGGATTTCATTCCAGACGAAAGAGATGTCTTCAATTATATTTTGGATGATGCTGATAACTGGACAAGTGACAAACTGGAATCTGTTATTAATCTGATGTGGATAGTTTATGATGCTAAAAACAATGTTAGACATAATCCTACCTTGTCTTGGATGGCTGTAATAGATCAGAATCTAGCTTTTGTAATGGCAAGTAATCTGGAAAGGAAGAAAAAATCGGTTGCTAATCCTCCCAAGTATGAGTGGTCTCCTCCTTTGCAGGACAAGATCAAAATCAACTGTGGAGTTATCAGAAGAAGAGGGCAAGGGAAGATTGTTGCTGGCTCGATCAGAAATGCAGAAGGAAGTATTCTAATGGCTTTTAACAAGATCATGGCAGTTTCTTGTTCTATGCTTGCAGCAGAGATTCAAGGTCTAGTTTTTGCTATGAAATGGGCAATAGAGAAAGGGCTTCAGGATATGGAGATTGATGTATGCAATCAAGATATCTATGACTTCTTATCCTTAAAAGTCTCCAGGAATCAGAGATGTTGTCGGTCTGATAGATGGGAGCAGATATACCATGTTTCTGATATTTGTAATATAAGTAAGATTAGTCTAGATGATTCTGGATGTAATTTTCCAGTACTTCTTATTTCCTATATGTATAATAGTTCTATGTTCTTCCAGCACTGGGTAGGAGAAAACATTCCTTACAAGATTGAAATATCTTGTACTTTTGATGGGAATGCTGTTTCTGTTTGATATATGAATGAAGTAGAATCCAAGTTTATGATAAAAAAAAAGCATTGGCATATCACATGTCTTTCATTCAGATCAGATATGTTCTTTTTAGACCCTGTTTCTCGTTACTGTTTTATAATAAATATTTTATACGTAGTATGTTATTGGGATAGAATATAGAATCCACATAGAATCCAGAATCCACTCATTTATATTATAAATATACCATCAAAGAGAAAGACCGCCTACATCATTTTCTCCCCCGGATAGGCTTCTTCGCAGGTGAAGATTATGTGACCGTGAATGTCTTTTTTCATTTTTTAATATACTATAGGAGGTTGCAAGATTTAGGAATTAGCATGCGTGTTTGTTTCACTAAATCATTATAAAATAATTTAACAATTATATAAAAATTCTACATGATTATATACATGTAAATAGGATTATTGTATAATAGTTTTTTAATCTTATAATATTTGTTTATATATGTAAATAATGAAACATATATCAATTCAAAATATATATCTTAATCAACTGAAAAATTTTGTTTTAAAATAATTACTAATTTAAATCACTAAAGCTAATATGTATATGTTTAATTTCTAAATGAAAAAGTTGGCATATAATACATTTTATATATGTGAAAAAATGATTATACACTATGATTCATATACACTGAACGACTAAAGGAAATATACAACAATTTGTATCATCATTTTTTAAATAGTGTTGGAAACGATTATACAAGTTTATATACATGATTCTAATAATCGGTGGAAGCATTAATAAATTATTGTAAATATGTAAAAATCAAGGTTAAAAAATGCGTAAAATTGACTCCAACAACTCAGTTTATTGTTTCCAAAAGCTTATCGCATTCAGGTTTATCAATCAGTCCAGCTCTGTAAACTGATGAATGTTAAGAAAATATTTTTATACACAATGATTCAATGAGAACGACCAAGGGAAAAGAGATATATAGTAGTTGGTGTCGTCTTTCTATGAAAGTATTAGAAACGATTATAGAAGCTTGTGTACATGTTTATAATCATCAGTGGAACCATTTATAAATTATTGTGGATACTAAAACTATGGTTAAATGAATCCTAAAATTGACTCCAATAACTCGGTTTATCGTTTCCAAACGTTTATGGTCATCACGTTTATCAATCAGCCAAGCTCTGTAAAGTGATAAATGCTAAAAAATATACTTTTATACACAATGATTTGATAAGAACAGTCAAGGGATGGGATATATAACAGTACTTAAAGCGTCACCTTTTGTAAAGCAGTGATGGAAACGATAATAGAAGGTTGTTTACATGTTTCAAATCATCACTGAAAACATTTATAAATCTTCATGGATACGTAAAAACTAAGGTTATATAAATACGTAAAATCAACTTCAATAACTCAATTTATGGTTTTCAAACGTTTATGGCCTTTAGGTTTATCAATTAGTTAAGCTTTTTAAATAAATAAATGCCAAGAAAATATTCTTATACCCAACGTTCGATAAGAACGGCCAAAGGAAAAGGTATATAACAGTTAGTGTCATCTTTCCAGCATAGTGATGAAACGATTATATAAGGTCGTGTACATGTTTCTAATAATCAGTAGAAACGTTTATAATTATTATGGATACATAGAAAGTAAGGTTTAATGAATACATAAAATTGACTTCAACACCTCAGTTTATCGTTTCAAAACATTTATTATTTATAGCGTTCAGTTTATCAATAGTCAAGCTCTACGACTAATAAATGCTATAGAAAATATTCTTATACACAATGATTCGATGAGAACGAACAAGAGAAAATATATATAACAGTTGGTGTCGTCTTTCTATAAGATTGTTGGAAATGATTATAGAAGGTTGTATACATGTTTATAATCATCGGTGGACACGTTCATAAATTATTGTGAATATGTAAAAACTAAGGTTAACCGGATGCATAAAATCAATTCCAACGACTCAGTATATCATTTACAAATGTTTATAGCTTTTAGGTTTATCAATTAATCAAGCTCTTTAAACTGATAAATGCTAAAAAATATTCTTATACACAATGATTACGAGAATGTCTAAGGAAAAAATATAACAGTTGGTTTCATCTTTTTTAAAATAGTGATGGAAACATTTACTGAATGTTGTTTACATGTTTCTGATCATTGTTGGAGACGTTTATAAATTATCATGAATATATGTAAAAATCAAGGATAAATGAACATGTGAAAACCAACGTTTATAAATTATCCATCACCGCTCATGTACTAATTATGACCAAGTTAAATTTGGAGATATATAAGTAATGCACCTTATTTTGTAAGGCCAATATCAATCTCAATACTCATATTTAATATGTAAAGTCCTTATAATTTTATAGTGAAGTAGAAAATACTTTAAAATTCATAGATATAAATCAATAATTACGTTTAATAAAATATTTGTCACTCATCTTTTTAACTACATATTTTCTTTTAAGCTCTAAATTTACATAATCTAAGGGTTGAAATTTATAATAAGATGATACAAATTGGTAATAATAATCATAAACTTTTTATACCTATCTAGTCTTTAAAATTAATTATATTAAGAAAACATACAATTAAGGGGTTTAATGCGATTAGATAAATAATAAGAATAAAAAAAGTTTCAAAACCAAGTTTAAATGATTCAAGGGCATCAAATTTAGCTAATTCTCCTTTATATGTCTGTGTGCTACAAGCAAAACCATTCTCTTCATTACACCAAATTCTTATCATGTCAATAAATAGAAAAGAAAAAAAATTTAACGGTCAAGATTGTCTGCGTCAATATTTTGCCCGTCACAATAGCCTCGTCACTTATTCCCACCCCAAACTCCTAACCGCATTCCTCCTTTCTCTACTTGCTCCATTTATACAAAATTCCTGGTGGATCAGGTCAGTCCTGTTTAATTTCTCTCCTTTATGGTCAACAGTTGTTTTAGTATAGACTGGACTGGTGTCCGGCGGTCAATTCATACAAAATCTACACTTTGGCAAAAACCTGAACACTAAAATGGAACAACAATTAATATGAATGGAAGTGGTGTTTACAAACAAACAAACAAGAAACTATTGTAGTGGAAAGTGGAAGTCAAGGGAATCTGGGTCTCTGGCCCATTTTCTTTCATATTTTATTGGTTATGTCGGAGCAGGCTCGTGGCATTGTTGTAAAGCAGCAAAATCTAATTGGCATCTGTGCGTGATTCTTTGTCAAACATGTGTGCTCAGTGCTCATCCGGCTGATAGTATTGTTATCATATATGGTCAGACCTTTCGGCTACTTGCTACCATGTATGGACAACAATCATGTTCATTAAGTTCCATAATCTAAAAGGTTGGGATTCTTCTAGACCTGATAAAAGTAACCCAAATCCGAAAAACCGACCCGACCTAACTGCTCCGAATCTGATTTTTAACCAAATAAAGTGGTTTAAAATGTGACTCAAAAATCCAAATCGACCCAAACCGAAACCGAAACAAATCGTAGCTTGGTACAATCCAAACTCACCCGAACCGAACTCACCAGAACCGAACTCAGCCGAACCGAACTCACCTGAACCAAATTCACCCGAATACTTTGTGAAAGCCTAAATATATTTATTCCAACATAAACAATAATCTTGAAACCAAAAATACATAACGATGCTTTAAAGTTGTACAATAATGGTACTGGTGGAACGTGTCAAGGTTTGTAAATAATATTTTTTTTACATTCAAATACATGACACTATTGATCTTTGAGCTAATAATGTTTGTTCATTATGAAAATAGATTATCTCAAGCTCATACACAATAGTACTCTTGAATTTGATTAAGACTAACACTATATTAACAGAATTTGAATCTGAATATGAAAATCAATACAAATTACAATGGTTACTTACATTCATACTTTAAATTTTTGGTCAACCAAATCTAACTTGAATAAGTCACCCGAATTGACCTATAACCCGAAAAAACTGAATATCCCAAAGACTAACCCGAGCCGAAGTCACCTGAACCCGAAATCAACCAAATCGAAGTCACCCAAATCAGCTTTAAACCAGATGAATCCGACTTGATCCGAATCCAACCGAATATTAAATATCTATAATTGACCCGACCCGAACCGACCCAAACCGAACCCGATCCGAGTGACCCGAATTGAAATACCCCAAACCTTGATTGTGTTTAAACATTTAAACTATGGTATTTAAAGGCTAAAGAGTGCCTTAGAAACATCAGTGTACAATTTAAACCATAGTAAAAACAATAAAGCACTAAGATACAGTTTGAGCAAAAACATGCTCTAAGCTTGGAGTGAACTTGGTTAGGACCCAAAGAGCCTACCAAGACTTAATAATATTCAATTATGATTTATTAAGGCTAATTAAGTCCTTAGGAAACCTTGGTAGACAATTAAACCAAACAAAACACAAATAAATACCTTAAAGTCAATATGGGCAAAAATGTGCTCTAAGCTTGGGATAAGTTTGTATAAGACCTAAAGGTCATACCTATACCTTAATTATGTGTTAATGAACATATTAAACCAATTACCAAAGAAACCAAGCTTGAAAACAAGTTAAAACACAAAATGTGCTTTAAGGAGTCTTGAAGCACATTTTTGAAAAATTGTCTTGTAAATGAGTTTTGAGTGGCTAAATGTCCATCATTACTCTTTAATTAACATGTGTACTACTTAGTATCACATTGGGAAGTCTAAATCAATGGAAAATCAAAAATTTCACAAATATGTGCCTTAGTTTGTGAATAGTAACCAAAATATGCTAGTTTATGACATAAGTCAATATAAGTAAGTTAATTGGTCAACAAAGACCAAACTACCCCTATGTAGATGATGGGGGCCGGTTTTTATTGTGGTGAGTCACCACTCTTGCTAGTTTGATAAGTAAATAAAGATGAAAACTAAAGTTTACTATTTACTGTATAAGTAACATCTTGTAAAAGCAAGCTCTCATTTCATTCCTTCCTTTCCCACTCATACCCACCGTCACCTACCTTCATTCTCCCAACTCCATCGGTTTTGCTACAGCAAAACCTCACCATCTCCAACTCCTTTTGCTTGTAACTCATGACTCCATGGTCCAAATTCAATTTCAAGACCACCATTCTTCTAGTTGGAGCAAGCTCTACACTTATACCTTTTCAAATCTTCAAAAGCCTCATTTTGGTGCCATGGAGATTCACCATTGAAGGAGCTTGAGCTCATATTTTCATGCCTTGTCATTCTCCTTTGCTTCAAGGTAAGGAAAACCAAAGAAAAACAACATTTCCCCTTGTTTTTGTATATGTCCGAAAATTCACCATTAATGGTGTCCTCTCTTGTTCTTCCATAGCTCCATTTCAATCTTCAAAGGGCTAGGAGGATTCCTATCTTGCTACTTATTCAAGTTCCCTCTCAAATTCCAAGGTACACTTCCATTTCAGTGTATTAAAACACTTATGTTAAACTAGGGTTTGTATATGAGTTTAAGTGTAAATTCTTAAGCTCATTACCCTTATATGTGTGTGTATAGATGGTTGACAAGCAATCAAGGTCCTTGCCGAATTTTTTTAAACAAGGAAACAAGAAAGAAGTTTGTGAGGAAAGGAGGTAAATGTGCTAACCTAATGTAGTTTAAATGCATTAGGAAAAATGAGCTTAAGTTGTTCATTAAACTACTTAAGGAGCTAATGGTAAATGAGTTAGTAAAATGCTCTCAAGGAGTTTATTAAGGGCATATGTGATGTTGAGTGTAATTGCAGGTTAAAGGCAATTATTATGTGGGAAATTCAGTGTTTAAGTTTAACGTAATTTAAGGGCCTAAGAGCCATGTTATTTAAGGACCTAAGTGTCATGCAATTTAAGTTTATGCACTAATTGTAATGTGGTGTAGTTTAAGGATTTAGATGTGTGTAAAGAACATTCTTTGTGAAGATGAGTGTCTTGGATGGGTAAAGGATGAAAAACAATATGTTTGTGTGTATTAAATGAATAAGCGTTCTTGGTTACATTAAGGTGAAAATTATGTGTTTTGGTGTAAGGAGATACAAGAGAAACTATGTCAAAATTTGGTTAATGAACAAGGAGTTTTGGTGTTCAAAATGATGTTTGGTGACCTAGGTTGAATAGGAATGATTAAGGTTTGAGTTGGTGAAATAAGGTCTTCTTAGGTGTTAAAATGTCTTGGGTGTTATCTTGGAGGATTTAGGATACAAATGAATGTTTTAAGGATACTTCAAGATCATGGTGAGTTGTGTTAAGGATTTATACAAGTTTTGGTACCAATGAGGAAGTAAGGTGTTGTAAGGAAGATGTGTGAACTTGTGAAGAAAATTCTTGGAAGGACATAAAGTATTTTGGAGGGCTAAATAATGTGTGGAACATGCTATAAACCTAAGGGGGAAATACTATAAGTGTTGGGCATTTTGGCAAGAAATGAGTAAGTGTTTAAGGGAGTAGAAAATAAGGTTCTTGGCACGTCCGAACTTCGTCCGAACATGGACGTTCGGACATGCCCTGTTGCGTGTAAGTTTCCTGAGCTTCGACCAGTGTCCGAACTACCGTCCGAATTTGGACGTTCGGACACACCTACCTCTATTCTCTGTTTTGGCCTCGAACAGTGTCCGAACTTGGGAAGCTCGGACGCATGTTCGGACATTCGTCAGTTTGCACCCTTTTGAGTCTCGACCAGTGTCCGAACTTGGGAAGTCCGGACACAATTTCGGACAAGGTGCTGTTTTGACCAAAAACTTTGTTTAAGGTTAGAAAATGATATCTAATGATGGGGATTGATAAGTAATGACGTTATGAGATTGTTAAGGACATGCTAAGTGAGTTATAATGATAATTGAGTGGGTGAAAGTGTTGTGTTAAAATGTAAAAGTAAAACAAGTTAAAAATGTGAAGTTATTTAACTGATTAACGGGAGTAAGTCATGAGCATTAGACTTTAAACAATCAAGTTACCCCGATGTTAACGAAAGTAAATGTAATGTTACCAGTTGTTCAAAGATGTTACAAGGAACATGTGATGACACGTTAGAGTGAAACCCCGGTGACAGGTATGGTTTTCTTGCAACCTGTGTCCTACTGGATTACACCGGCTTGTATGCCAATGTGTTCTTCTGTTGTATGTTTGCCACGTTATAAGATAATTCATGAAACGAGTTTACAGTCGTTATTATTGTTGTGTGTTTGCGTACCCATACCGGTAACCTAGAATGCGTATGAAAGGGCTAGTTAAACATTATTAGGTAAACGTAAGAGAACGGTATCCGGTAATAACGTTTCCAACCTCAGGAACGTTCTAACCACGGCTATGCGTGAGCTAGTTGTGTGATGTTGTGTGTTACTGTATTTGTGTGACCCTCCTTGTGTGATTAACTCAGTTGTAATACTGTATTGTGTGCTGATGTGATAGGTTCCACAACGGAGTCTTTATCTGTGAATATTTATATATTATGGGGGGGGTGAGGAATCCGGTATTTCCGGTCGCGCGTTGTAACGACCCCAAAACCACCCTGGTTGAGAGACCGTTACACGCCGCCGCTTATTACCTAAGACACGCAAGGCTACACTATCGAAACCCCAAAACAGAAACTGATGCTCATATATTACCAGATAAACGATTACAAAATGTCTTTACAATACACAGGCGGAAGCCAAACTGAATTACAAAGCATATCCTAAATACAACTGGGCCCTAAGGCCAAACAAACTAAATACAAAACTCAAATGCCAAAACGAAAAGTAAAGCTGAATCTCCAAGCACGAACTAAAACCTGCAAATCAGACGGAGATAGGGGTGAGCAAAACTATTGCTCAGCAGGTGATAAACTTCATCAGCTGAGCATGCTCAAAACATAACTGAACATACATATATACATATACAGAACGCTTAGCCAGAGCGAAATCAGAGTCAAAGCGGAAGACTTTCAAATAGGCAGAAGTCTAAAACAGAAGAGGCTAAGCAGTGGTCAAAACATACACTTAATAGCAGAAGGTAAACTGAAGCTGAAAGCTTGACGAAATCAGAAGCTTAAGAAACTCAGAAGCTTAAACACAATCAGAAGCTTAGCAAAATCAGAAGCTTAGCAAAATCAGAAGCGCAAAATCTGGAACTTATCAGAAGGCGGTAAGCACACAGCAGACCGTCTCAAATCAAATACAGATAGAGAGCAGACGAAACAGAGCGCTTATAAAGCAGAAATACCCAGCAGACAGAAAGCACACAGCAGTCCGTCGACGTTTGAAAACAGACAGAGCAGACAGAAACAGATCACTTAGTAAACCAGAGGCTTTCAGAAGACAGAAAGCACATAGCAGTCTGTCAGAAATCAGAAACAGATAGAGCTAACAGAAAACAGAACTCTTAACAATCAGAAGTGGGACACTAGCACCAAGCATAACACTCAGAAAGGGTCGAAGACCCATGGATCTAACAGATCCCTCGACAACGCAGAAATGACCCGAAGGCCAAAGGGTTCGTCAACCCCACAGAACAGATTGGGCATGACCCACACTCAGAATGACGTCTACATGGTATACCACGGAATAGCTCGACCCAGCCATTCACGGCTCAGAAACAAAGTAACTAGGTCCCAAAACAGAGGCTTAATCCAAACAGATCGAAGCTTAATACAGAGCAGAGCGGAAGTCTTAACCAGATCAGAACAGAAAGCGAAAGCTTAGCAAAATCAGAGAAGGAGCTTACCAATGGAAAGCCTTAGCAAGACAGAAGTCGTAACCCGACTAGTAAATACGAAAGCAAACTGAAGTCAGAGGTTGAATCATTTTCAGAGCAAAACAGAGTTCAAAAGATTAACGGAGACCTTAAAATCAGAAAACACTTAAACACATGCTAAAACACCTGAAAACAGATAGTACTCGGAAAGAGGAATCCAACGCCGCAAACGGCACTCAAAACGGAGCTCAAACGAAGAAGTTATGGTGAAAACAGAGGGGTGTCCGAACTTGTGTCCGGACGTCGAAGTTCGGACACAGGTCGAACTCAAATCCGCAGAAAATTTCAAGGTGTCCGAACATCCAAGTTCGGATGTCTTCGGAAAACAACTCGTGTGAAGTCCGAACATGTGTCCGAGCTTAAAGGTTCGGACACATGTCGAAGAGAAAATCAGAGGGCGCAAAACGGGGTGTGTCCGAACTTCCAAGTTCGGACGGAAGTTCGGACACAGTGAAACTCTCAGAAAATCCAGACGCAACAGAGCGTGTCCGAACTTCCAAGTTCGGACGGAAGTTCGGACGCGCCGAAAAGTTCAATTCCAGAACGAAATCAGATGCGAACAGAGTCCTCAAAACAATGTCAAATGCAGTACGAAACCAAAGTCTTTAAACCATAACCATGGCAGTTTTAAAGGTCAAAACCAAGTCAAATCAGACAGAGATCGATCACCAAACATAGGGCAATTAAACAATCCGAACTCTCAAATCAGAAGCACTCAAAGTTCACAAAACAGAAGGGAACCATAGAGGTAGATTCACCATTGTCAAAGCAATACTTACATAACAAAATATGCGAATAAACACTACCCACGGGGTTTTACGCAATTGAAACGCAAATCAGAAATCACCCAAATCACCATAAATCAGAAGTCAAATAACATATACGGAAACATTGATCGAAACCCCCGTGGGTGAACACACACAACTGAATCCATCTACCACCTACCTCACATCCGTAGCTACGCCATCTCTGCGGACTCTACGAATCGCCTTCCCAAATCTCCAGTCAAATGATAATCCCTCGAATTGAACCGCTCCCAAAATACAAAATCAGAATTAGAAAAGAGAAGAGGAAGCCTTAATGGAGAAGAGAAACAATCTACAATCCAACCTGATTGACGACCGACGGACGAACACAATTCCATCTATAGACCTCCAGCGATTACAATTGAAAGAAATTGAAGAAGAGGATGAGCAAAGGGATGAGGGTTTTGAGAGCGATGAAACTGTCGTGAATAGATGTCAGGAAGTGGAAGGAGAGAAATAACGTGATAGAGTAGGAAGAGAGAAGGGAAATAAATTAAAGAATTAAGGAGTCCCTTCCCTAACAAAAATAAATAAATAATAGAAGCATGCTATTTTAATTCTCCTTCCTCAAGCTATGACAATAATATTTAAGGAATGCCATAAACACTCTAGTATAAGGTTACAAAATAACAAACTCCCTTTGCGAATCAGAAGGAATATGATAAAATAAAAAAAAAATTCTGGGGCATAACAACATACCCCCCTTAAAAAGAATTTCGTCCTCGAAATTCGACGAAACCCAGAATACTAGCAGATGCACTTCCAGTGCAGGAACACTACGAACACGAACAAGGAGTTAACACTCATAACAGAATGCACTGTTGATTGACTGACAGAAGGACCAGAAGAAGACCACTAATACATAGCTCCAAGGCACAGAGGGAACACTCACAAGGCTAACACTCAGAATGCACAGCTGATTGACTGACAGAAGGACAGACAGAAGAGTACTAACTCCTAGCTTTGTGGCACAGAAGGGAATGGTCACAAAGCTAACACTCAGAATACACTCGCTGACTCACTGACAGAGGAAGCAAAGCAGATGATCATCAAAGTTTAGCGCAAGGCACAGAAAGAACACTCACTCATTTCAGAAGCTCCAACCTCGAAGAGCTAATACTCCAGTTTACTGGTCGACTTACTGACAGAAGAGGCGGAACAAAAGATCAATAACTCTCAGCCCCAAAAGCACAGGAACTCTCTTAGAATTCGTCCTTACCCACAGGACCAAGCACACTCAAAAGCTCACACCAGAACAACAATATAGAACACACAAGCCAAGCACATAACCCAAGCCCACAACTGAAGCACACATCACTGTCAAACAAGAACTCACATTCGGTCATCCTTTCCCAAAGGACCCGACTCCCTCAGACCCAGACTCAGACTCAAACACAACAAATACACAGACAGACACTACGCTTCCGCTGCGCTACTCTGATAGTGGACAACCACAGAGCAGACACACTCTACAGACTCCAGACATCAATCAAATCAAGTAGTAGACAGCAGACAATTCACGCAGCAGAAAACACATAGCACGTCACAAGCAATGACACGGAAGCGTAGACATGCAGACACCCAACAAATCCCAACGAAAGCAAACCGAGCTCTGATACCACTAAATATAACGACCCCAAAACCACCCTGGTTGGGAGACCGTTACACGCCGCGCGCTTATTACCTAAGACACGCAAGGCTACACTATCGAAACCCCAAAACAGAAACTGATGCTCATATATTACCAGATAAACGATTACAAAATGTCTTTACAATACACAGGCGGAAGCCAAACTGAATTACAAAGCATATCCTAAATACAACTGGGCCCTAAGGCCAAACAAACTAAATACAAAACTCAAATGCCAAAACGAAAAGTAAAGCTGAATCTCCAAGCACGAACTAAAACCTGCAAATCAGACGGAGATAGGGGTGAGCAAAACTATTGCTCAGCAGGTGATAAACTTCATCAGCTGAACATGCTCAAAACAGATACTGATATAGATATATAATATATATATATATATATATATATATATACAGAAACGCTTAGCCAGAGCGAAATCAGAGTCAAAGCGGAAGACTTTCAAATAGGCAGAAGTCTAAAACAGAAGAGGCTAAGCAGTGGTCAAAACATACACTTAATAGCAGAAGGTAAACTGAAGCTGAAAGCTTGACGAAATCAGAAGCTTAGGAAACTCAGAAGCTTAAACACAATCAGAAGCTTAGCAAAATCAGAAGCTTAGCAAAATCAGAAGCTTAGCAAAATCAGAAGCTTAGCAAAATCCGGAACTTATCAGAAGGCGGTAAGCACACAGCAGACCGTCTCAAATCAAATACAGATAGAGAGCAGACGAAACAGAGCGCTTATAAAGCAGAAATACCCAGCAGACAGAAAGCACACAGCAGTCCGTCGACGTTTGGAAACAGACAGAGCAGACAGAAACAGATCACTTAGTAAACCAGAGGCTTTCAGAAGACAGAAAGCACATAGCAGTCTGTCTGAAATCAGAAACAGATAGAGCTAACAGAAAACAGAACTCTTAACAATCAGAAGTGGGACACTAGCACCAAGCATAACACTCAGAAAGGGTCGAAGACCCATGGATCTAACAGATCCCTCGACAACGCAGAAATGACCCGAAGGCCAAAGGGTTCGTCAACCCCACAGAACAGATTGGGCATGACCCACACTCAGAATGACGTCTACATGGTATACCACGGAATAGCTCGACCCAGCCATTCACGGCTCAGAAACAAAGTAACTAGGTCCCCAAAACAGAGGCTTAATCCAAACAGATCGAAGCTTAATACAGAGCAGAGCGGAAGTCTTAACCAGATCAGAACAGAAAGCGAAAGCTTAGCAAAATCAGAGAAGGAGCTTACCAATGGAAAGCCTTAGCAAGACAGAAGTCGTAACCCGACTAGTAAATATGAAAGCAAACTGAAGTCAGAGGTTGAATCATATTTTCAGAGCAAAACAGAGTTCAAAAGATTAACGGAGACCTTAAAATCAGAAAACACTTAAACACATGCTAAAACACCTGAAAACAGATAGTACTCGGAAAGAGGAATCCAACGCCGCAAACGGCACTCAAAACGGAGCTCAAACGAAGAAGTTATGGTGAAAACAGAGGGGTGTCCGAACTTGTGTCCGGACGTCGAAGTTCGGACACAGGTCGAACTCAAATCCGCAGAAAATTTCAAGGTGTCCGAACATCCAAGTTCGGACGTCCTTCGGAAAACAATCGTGTGAAGTCCGAACATGTGTCCGAGCTTAAAGGTTCGGACACATGTCGAAGAGAAAATCAGAGGGCGCAAAACGGGGTGTGTCCGAACTTCCAAGTTCGGACGGAAGTTCGGACACAGTGAAACTCTCAGAAAATCCAGACGCAACAGAGCGTGTCCGAACTTCCAAGTTCGGACGGAAGTTCGGACGCGCCGAAAAGTTCAATATCCAGAACGAAATCAGATGCGAACAGAGTCCTCAAAACAATGTCAAATATGCAGTACGAAACCAAAGCCTTTAAACCATAACCATGGCAGTTTTAAAAGGTCAAAACCAAGTCAAATCAGACAGAGATCGATCACCAAACATAGGACGATTAAACAATCCGAACTCTCAAATCAGAAGCACTCAAAGCTCACAAAACAGAAGGGAACCATAGAGGTAGATCCACCATTGTCAAAGCAATACTTACATAACAAAATATGCGAATTAAACACTACCCACGGGGTTTTAGCGCAATTGAAACACAAATCAGAAATCACCCAAATCACCATAAATCAGAGAGTCAAATAACATATACGGAAACATTGATCGAAACCCCCGTGGGTGAACACACACAACTGAATCCATCTACCACCTACCTCACATCCGTAGCTACGCCATCTCTGCGGACTCTACGAATCGCCTTCCCAAATCTCCAGTCAAATGATAATCCCTCGAATTGAACCGCTCCCAAAATACAAAATCAGAATTAGAAAAGAGAAGAGGAAGCCTTAATGGAGAAGAGAAACAATCTACAATCCAACCTGATTGACGACCGACGGACGAACACAATTCCATCTATAGACCTCCAGCGATTACAATTGAAAGAAATTGAAGAAGAGGATGAGCAAAGGGATGAGGGTTTTGAGAGCGATGAAACTGTCGTGAATAGATGTCAGGAAAGTGGAAGGAGAGAAATAACGTGGATAGGAGTAGGAAGAGAGAAGGGAAATAAATTAAAGAATTAAGGAGTCCCTTCCCTAACAAATAAATAAATAAATAATAGAAGCATGCTATTTTAATTCTCCTTCCTCAAGCTATGACAATAATATTTAAGGAATGCCATAAACACTCTAGTATAAGGTTACAAAATAACATAAACTCCCTTTGCGAATCAGAAGGAATATGATAAAATAAAAAAAAAAATTCTGGGGCATAACACGCGTTGTTTGGGAATTGTTGTATATAGTTTCTTCAGCTTCCTCTCTGTTGGTTGTTTTCCTTCATTGGTCTTTGATCACCCCTGAGTTTAACCAAGGCTCTTGACTCACGTCTGTTGGGGATTATGTATGTTGTGTTCGGATCACTATATCCGATCCATCTTTATGTTAAGTATCCGTTCGTCTAACAGGACGGTAACGAGTTATGTAAACGAGCTTAGCATGAGTTTGACAGCATCCTCTAGGCTCTCCCAGTGAACTAACTATGTTTGGGGCGGTTCCTAAAGAGATCCGTACCCGTGATGTTATGTGTTGTTGATGTACTATAATGTTATTTGCGATGTGATGTTATATGTTGTTTAAATGTGAAATATGTGGATCATGGATATGAATCCAGGTTATTATAAGACGAATTTGTGTATAACCCGACTAGTGGGTAAGTGTCGTCTATTAAGGAAATAGCTCCATTAGAGGAGAAACCCTCAAGGGTTAAGGAACAAAACGAGTGAGCTAACGAGTTTTGTTGTGTTGATTGATTTGTTGAACCCCATTGGTGCGGGTATGTAATGTGTTATGTGTTATAGTTTACATGCATGATTTAAATATAATCAACCGCATGCTAAGACGACAAATAGTTGTGCGTGGCCGGTAGCATGCGGGCTGCGGGATTACCATACCAGCAAAGGTGCTGAGCCCCTTGGGGGCCACCCTTTCTTCTTTTCCTATTTAGGTACAAGGAGCTGGAAGCCGTTCGAGAGTAGGACGGGGTAGTCGTTTGTCAATGAGTAGTCATTTAAGTTGTATATGTACAGTCGGTGTAGTAAGACCGAAATTGTTATCGGCATTAGTTTGTAAATACTCGGTACAGTTGGAAGGTATATGTATGTGTTGTTGTAAATGGAAAGGGATAGAATTTGTAGTCGCTCGGGAATCTAGTCCATCAGACCGATACAATGTATATGTAAGCCTTGTTAGCCACGTGGGTGGTTAACGGCGTGTAACACCAACGAGTTAAGTAATGTGATGAAGTATGTTTTCCACTGCAGTTAGTTGTTAAGTGTGTTGTTGGATGGGGTGTTACAAAAAGTGGTATCAGAGCGAAGTATCGCTCTGATGACTGAATTACCGAGCTTAGGAAGTACCGAGTTAGGATTTTAGTGCTTTGGGTTAAGGGTTGAGTGACAGCGTGAGAGATACGCTAGTTAGGAACTACCAGTGAATACTGGAAACCTACTACATCCTTCCCGCCCTCCACAATCCCTGTTTTATAACTTGGGAAACAACGCCAGAGAGATGAAAGTCCTCTCATACTCGGGAATGCCCGATCTGGCTATTATTAAGTACTTCTGTGAGAACGGAGAACCAGTCATACGGTAGATCTCGAAGAGTGGGAATCCGGAGACGGCTTCTACCTGAACAATGTTAACCGCATTAATAGCGAAGAATGAAGAATTTTGTGTATAAGAGAATAGAATTTTCGGCAACCTGGGTCGACATGCCGAGCAGTCGAGAACAACCAGCTTGCAACGCACCGACCGTGCAACAGGCAAGAAGTGGATTAATGAAACCCGAGACGAGTGTCTACGGGATCACAGTTGTTAAATAATATACCGACGGTATACCAACCGACAAAGGAACTACAATGTAGTGCCCAAACAAGAGACAAGTCTCAGTAACCACGACAAATGCGTGGAACGGGCTACGAAGAGGAAACAATACTAGGAAAAGGGGTCTCAGAATGGGAAACACCCTAGTTAATGATTATCATGTGAATACAGTGAGAAGTCGCCCAGAGGGTTAATTGTCAAGACTGTAAGATCAAGTAAGGGCCAACAAGGCCACTGATAACAGTGCGGGTGAGAACAATACCGCAACTGGTGTGTGTTTAACCGAGAGCCAGTTAGCATGGCGCACTTGCCATAGCAAGTGCTGCTATAACAGGGCTGTTCGGGAAAATTGTTAACAAATACGAAGTACTTAGTAAAGTACCATGAAGTTAAGTGAGATCATCATGACCATGGAAGGGCTTGATAGCCTAACCTCTGTAATTGGAAATACACCAGTCAGCAGGAAGAGAGTTAAGGCAAGAAAACGTTGTGAAACCACGAGAATTTTTCTTTCAAACTTAGAACCCTTTCCAAACCCTTTTTCAAAACCAAAGTTTTCTTTCAAACCAATACTTCTTTCTAACCTTCTTTTAAACCAAACCAGTAAACCCAAGGGTAGTTGATAAAGATACCACAGTGGATAAACTTTCCCTCGATTAAGTTTGGGAAGCACGGAATGCATGTTGTCATAGGACAATATAAGGGAGTTGACAACAGAATACTTCACCTAGGCGTGTGACGGACACTACGAGTGTACCAACTGTAATGTGGGACGACCGCACTCCGATAGGAGCTTGTGGGCCTGACAGACCTACTTATGGGTTAGTTGGGTAAGTAGAAATGTATCAGCATGGTACCCCACATATGTATATGAGTAGAGTCCGGAACACGGGAGGTAGTCGACTCCGTACTACGGTCAACAGTATAAGTCAATCAAGAGCTAAGGATTACCAAGAATGGTTAAAGTAAAGGAACTCAGTTAAGTTAACGAAACTAAAGGAATTAGTGAATTCATTTCAAGGAAATGTTTAAGAGTCAGGAGGTGCGGAGTGCACTAACTGTTATGTAAAGACATAGCATATGTCTTAAGGATCCCAGGGATAAACATGATAGCTGGAATGGTGACCCAGCCTGTGCATGGCAAGCAGATGCCTAATGTGGACACATTAATGTGTAATGAACGGGATGAAACTCCAGAATGAGTACCTACACTACCAGGAAATGTTGATCTTCACAGAAGAGGATAATAAGCCAGTTAAGAACGTAAACAGTGTGGCTAACTGAATATACCAATAAGTGTGAACCAGATGTATGGCATAACTTAGCAACACCAGGAGCAATCCTTGAAGGGTGTTCACATCAACGATAGTTGAACGAAATAACGTGACAGAAACACAAGGGTTGAAACTAACACCCAGTTTAGACATAAGTTGTCAGGAGACGGACTGACAATCCTAAGGGGCATCCCATGAAAGGAAATGGAATGCAACGACCTTGTCATGGAGCTCAATATGATATCCAAACCATGTAATGTTGTACAGAGAAGTAAATGTGTATGAACAGCCTACAATGAGCAGAGCTCGAGGCAGTAAGGCTACTAAGCCACAAACAAATGTGTTAGGTAAATTTGAATCAATTGTAGAAGTCTATGTTATATAAGTAAGTAAAGCGGATAACGAACCACTGCTAAGAGAGTGGGGATACCTCTTAACATTGTGAGACCGCAACAGCCATAGTTATGTGAACCAAGTTCAAGAAACATGTTAAGGATTGACCATGTTGTCATTGCGAGAGAACAGATAGTTTGGTAGCATGTGAGTATAAGTGAAGCACCGAGCTGAATAACGCCGGCTTGTGACTCGAGTGATTAACGCTCAAGGAGCATTCTGTAGTCATCCAATTGAATGACGAACCATAATACGAATGATGTAAGTATATGTGTGGAAGCTAATATGACTGTGAATACCATATAAGTTGATGTTATACAATGAGAAAGACCAGTTATGAGTTAAACTCAGTAGAGATGCAAGGTAAGTGATGATAAACAGACTGGGCAATAAGCCAGTAGTTGGTACTATGTGATAAGGAACTCAGTGTGAATTCCATTGTGAATCGCATAAGAGATTTACTGTCAAGAGTTTACGCCTCTGCACTCTGTATGACTGAGTGTTTGGTATTGCACTTACGCAGTAATGATCAAGTGGGATAGCTAGGATTCGGGAAATGTTAATTGTGGTGGAAACAGCAACGGCTTATAACGCCATAGTGACTGATGCATAGGAAATGCAAGGTCGTACCAATGAAAGAGTACTAGTACAGAACCAAATGTGGAGGCATGGTTAGCATTAAGTGACTACAGTAACACGGAATACCAAATATTGGTATGGAATATACCTCAAGTGTGGGAAATAACCGAGAGAGCACTACACATTAGGTGGTAACTCAATCTCAACCGACTGTAACACCCCTACCGCTAATACCGTCATTACCTTACCATACTTACCTTCACAGCGGATATTACTTACTCAACGGCGGGTGTACAATGCCGTTAGTCACCCACGTGACACAAGGCGAGTTACAATTCTACATACTCGATCTGATGAATATGAACATACCGAGTACTCTACACAATACAATACTTCCCATTGCTTACTTACCCATAATTCAATTACAACGTCAATACATTACTATACCGAGTAATACAATCCTTAAATTACCGATACAACTTGGAATTCCAATTTCCCAATACATTACGAGTACAATCCCTTTTATACCACTACCCATGCTTACGTAGCAGTCCCCATCCTACTCTCTCATACGGTGGTCAGCTTCGAGTACCCACACACTAAAAACGGTCCCCCTAGGGGGTCAGCTTACGCTGCATATGAAATTCGCATATACCGCGTGCTAACCGCGGTACGCCGACTACTTTGGGTCGGATATACATGGAGTTAATTTTACATGCATACATATACTCATACTACAACAATACAATCAAAAATACCTACATAAATATACAAGTTCAATACTTACTAAGGAAGACAACTCAATAGTCAACCATTCGTATTTGTTATTCATTCATTACTCTTCGTACTGTGTTCGATATTCGCTACTACTCATACTTACTCCTTACTCTTGCATACTCATCACTCCATGTCCAATACCTTACTCGTACACGATCCTTACTCTGTACTCGTTACTATACTTGTGCATACTCACTACTCAATTCTCCATACTTACTCTTACGTACTCAATACCCAATGCTTACTAATACATACTCGATACTCGGTACTCATTACATACTCATACTCACTTCCTACTCAGTACTCATTACTTTGCTCATACATACGCAATACTCACTACTCATTACTTTGGCCTCTGGGCGGAGTCATACACAAGACTCGCCACCGGACCTACAATACGAGGGCTATACGCTTAGCTCCTCAAATACTCAATGTCCGTTCTTACCGGACTACTCAAATTCCCAACACTCTTCTCTCAGAGTACATTACAATCTCATGGATTAGCCTAGGAGTATATCTCTCGATAACCTCCATTAGCTTAGGGAATTACCACTGACTAGTATCCTCAGATTTAAGGGTTTCCCCAACGTATCGAATACTCTCATGTTCGGGACATACTTACATCAGTCGGGACCTCTCATAATGGGTCGACTAATTACTAAGGGGTTTGGAGATCCCTCATCATTCTTTACTACTCTCATGGTTTCATGTCTTGCACCAAGATTAATTCCTCTAATAGAGGTTACTTATATACTTCCACTACTTTTGTTTGTGGATTATTCATTTTGTTTCTCCTACCGTTATCGGAAGGTTATTACTCCCGTACACTCTTCACATTCTAGTGAGTTCATTGGGTTGCGTTATCGTTTATTGATTCGATAGTTTAGTGCGTTGCTACGTTTCCATTAGTTCACAACGTGACTCTTACTACGAGTCACTACACTACAAGACTCATCTATGAGTTGTACTATGCACTAAATGAAGCCACACAATCAATCAAGAAGGGTTAGCTCACACAACATACGTCCAGACATACAATGAAGGCAATAAACCATTTTCATGCTTTAGTCTTGATTAGCTGGCATACAGCACAAAAATCAACGTAACTCGGTTAGCATATGGGGCATGAGAAAATCATACCTTTCACCGGGGTTAGCTCTACCATGTGTTCCCTCGTTCCTTGGTTCACACTTGTTCCACTGATAATGTTCCAACATTATCATTAATACTATACTCTTACGATACAAAAATAATTATACTCCCGTACTACCCCGTTATCCCGGTGTACTTAATGTTCTCATACTCTCAACTTACTTGGTTATTTTTTTTCTATACTTGTTTTCCTACTCATATACTTACTTTCTTACCTTTACTACTTCATTTATAGCGTACTACTACATATATGCATATATGTATATAGGCATATATATATACATATGATTATTATAATCACATAATAAAAATATTATCATTATTATTAATTTTTTTTTTGACTCGACCGAACTTGCAAGTCCGGTCGCAAGTCCGGTCGGTTCCAGTAGCTCACATTACGGGAAAAATCTTCTGGTCCGACCGAACTTGCATGTCCGGTCGCAAGTCCGGTCCATTCCAGAAGGTTTCATTACGGAATTTTTCTGGCCGACCGAACTTGCAAGTCCGGTCGCAAGTTCGGTCCATTCCAGAAGGTTTCTGACGGGAGAATTTCTGGTCCAACCGAACTTACAAGTCCGGTCGCAAGTTCGGTCCATTCCAGAAGGTTTCCCGTCTTTGTAATTCTGGGCTCGACCGAACTTGCAAGTCCGGTCGCAAGTCCGGTCCGGCCCAGTACTTCAGTTTTAAAATCTGTTTTCAGTTCTATACTTTGCCCATTGTTTCCCCAATCTTTCTACATGAACCCCCACATGTTTTAACACTACTTAGGCCCTCCAAATTGCCTTAATTCATCCACCAAATTCCTTACTCATCTCTAAATCCACATACACAATTCCTTCACTTCTTCTTCAATACTTATGCACAGTTTTTGTGTCTCTTATGCTACATGTAACGCCCTACTTATCATAAATGCAGCGGAAATAAAATACTAATGCGATTACAGATCATCGGGTTCCAAACACCCGGCCCAAACCTCACCAATTACAACTTATGACATTACCAATGCTACGGTCTGAACTCGAGAAAACATAACATAAAAAATAATAACAAAATACAATAGCTCTCCAAAGTTCCTAATTCCCATCCCATACACTCATACTCTTGTGGCTACCTGTATGCAATTCGTACCTGCAAGATGAAACCAAGCAGCCCACCCCAGGAGGGGTGAGTCAGTTCCCTGGAATGGAACTGGTACAACTCTCCAAAACAACAGTATTAAAAGGAAAACATAACTTTTAAAATAACAATAACTTGAAGTCAAATGCTCAAAACAAATCAGAGGAATAAGGCACATCAAAATCACCAAGTCAAAGATATCAAGTCAAGGATAGAGATAAATAACAAGAAGTAAAGCGAGTCAACTTAAAAGAAACCACGCCAGAAGTTAGTGAACATCCATTGCTTAAGTTAGATTCAGTTCCAATTAGGATTAGAAAGACCCAAGAACCTTAACTCAAGAGTGGAATAAAACCAATTGGGAGAGATGGCCCCCACCGCCAGTCAGTTGCCACAAGGGCGAGGTAAACAGACCTCCGCTGTCAGTTGCCACAAAGGGCGAGGTAAACAGACCTCCGCTGTCAGTTGCCACAAAGGGCGAGGTATAGCAGACCTCCGCTGCCACCGACCCGTTCTCGGTCATCGGTGAAAAGTGAGTGCACCACTTAATAGAAATAATCCATATCCAATACCAAGATTGTCATTTCCCACATTCCCACTAGACTATTAACTGTACAAGTGCAATACCAAAACACTCAGTCCTACAGAGTGCAGAGGCGTAAACCCTTAACAGTCAATATCTAATGAGATAACCAGATTAAAGGAACCAATGATCATGTGAGTTGTACATCCAAGGCTCAGTTAGTCACAACAGGCTGAGTCAGTCACAAACAATTTCCTTTCAAGATACATTCATGCTCATTTAGCGTTTCTCAAAACGTTCCATAAAATTCGTCACCTAAAGCATCTGAGTACGAGAAGTCGTACAAAACATTCCATCAAGTCCATAACACATCAAGCTGAGTACGAGAAATCGTACCTGGTAATCGCTGTAGCAGTTCTAGTCGACTTGTGCAAATAATCAACAATACTCTGAGGAATATTAAAGGTAGTCTAACATCAATAACTTGTAACCTAAGTTAAACTTAAATAAATTCTCACTCTTATTTCTAAGTCTCAATTGTCCTTTAAGCCCTCGCTTAAATGTTATATATAACCTTTGACTTATATTAGAATGTTGTATAACCCAAGGTTGTAAGACTAGGGAATGTATGTTATTAACACTTGTCAATTGTTACACTCTTATCCACTTTATTCATACTTAACCCTAATTCCCAATTCAAGACTCTTGAGACCCTTATATCATAAGTGCATATTATATTATTCATCTAATCTTAGAATCTCAATAATAATTCTTAAGCTTAATACTTTTATTCTTAATTTAGAATAAATATCGGGTTATGACCTATGATAGGTTTATCTTAGAGTATTATACTTATCTCACAATGTAATGATTATGTATTTTATCAGTATTACCAAATAATCCATTATGATTAAGTTTTCCCCTCAACTTAATTAAGATCTACATCCTGTATATTGGAAACATGGTGTTATAGATGCATTTTATGATAACCTAATTGAGTTACTACACTCATTTATCATATGTTTAGTTTAGGATGACTTTTATTACAACCATCTAATAATCTTATCATAAGATGTTAAATTGCTTCTCATCTTGAATAACTATATTATAGTTAACTTAGATTTATCGAACTCTTACATTTAGTATTTCCAAGGTATATTATTTACTTTATCATTAACTATATAATAAGGCATTTTGAGATAACCTTTTATTTATCCTTGCTTACATTTAATTTCCCAAATGTTTTATTTTTACACACATTCCCGCTATAGACATGTATAATCCTTTTATACTAAATTTTAATAAACTTACGTCTTAAAATACATTTTTCATATTGTTTACAAAACCTAAGGTTTTCAAAGGAATAACTTAATAAATCAATCTCCTTTATTATGTTTTGGGATGAACATTATATCTTAACATAAGGTAGAATTTATCTAAGAATTAAACTCTCATTCACAAGTGAAATTGTCAATTACTTAATAAGATAATATGTTCTGAAAAATCCCCATACCTTATACTCAAATGACACATTAATATTTTTAGCGTCGCAAGTAGATCAATATAATCTCTTATGTAACTTAGTTTTATCTAATAAAAGGTTCAAAGGTTTTAAGTATCAAATTCCTATTTATAAACATTTCTATAAGTTCTAACTACTAAATTCCTCACTTAATTGTAGACTCACATCCTAAGTATTGGTAATTAATGTTATAAATTTTTCATATGGCTTATCTAATGCCAAGAAACTTAAGGATTATTATTTAGATAAATTTCCAAATCATAGTTTAATGTAGTTTTATATCATAATCCTTTTAATGATTTTAACTTAAAACATTAAGTTATATTTCAATACCTTAAATGTTAAGAAATGATTAAATCTAGACTTACTAATCCACCTCACATTCATATGTAAAAGTATTTTATTTACTTTATTATTGTTTATATATTAAGAACATTTAGATGTAAAAGTATTACATTTATTATCATTAATTATAGAATAAGATCTATTTGTGTAACATTTTATGTAATCTAATCACAATTTTTCCTAAGTTTTAACTTATTAATTACTTAACCCAATTATAGACTTACATTATGGTCGTTGACATACTATACATGTATTTTAATACGGTTTATATAAATCTTAGAAATTCAAAGATAACTCCTTAAGTTAATAATCTTAATTTAATACCACCTCATATAATATTCTTTTATTAGTATTATGTAGAGGTTTAGTTTATCTCATTAATTCCTTCATATTATTTTCTATAAGGCATTTTATTTCTTTTATTTATGTAGTTTTTTTATGTATATATATTAGGATTTATTCAAGACATTCCTTGTGTACTTAATTATTTATACTAACTTTTACACATAGCTACATCCAATATATGGTTTATAAAATAAGGTATTTTCCTTAGTTTCAATTAAGTATATTAACTTCCATATTATATAATTAATATAAATGTAGATTAATTTAGTTCCTTGATTTAACCTAAGTTACTATTTTATTTCATTTATATACGTACATCTATATATATTTACTTCACTTAAAAGTTTACACCCAAAAATATTATTAACATCTGTATTAAATGTTAGTTTAGTCTTATTATATTTTCCCCAACCTATAAAGCTTATTGACAAACCATACTTTAATTTTTGTTATATTAAAAACCATATATTAAGTTATTCTTATGAAAATTCCATAAACATAATTTTTAAACCTATTTACACTTGTCCAAAAATTCCCAAATTTAATATATAATAACTATAACATTTTAGACATATTATAAAATTTTTATTTCATAAAAATATCTTTTTAAATTACCCAAATAATTCCATAATACTCGTAACTTGCAAAAACCATAACTTATGTTTAAAAACTCAAAACCCAAATTAATTTACATCAAAATAAACTAGACTTTATAAGGAATCTATGGTTAAAATTTCAAGTCAAAATACATTCGGGAAGGCCATTAAATAAATCTAGCAAGTTAGGGCTTATTTCTGAAATAATAAAAAACTTATACTTATATTTTGAAACGTTTTAATCGTGGCCGTCCGTTTCTTTTAACTGAGATCGGAAGGCTCCTGACTGTCGAGTTCATCATCGAACTCAACTCGATTCCGAGTACTAATCTACCGTTTTCTCTCAATCCACAGAACCAAATCGAGTGGTTCTTGTTCCATTGAATTCGAAATCCAAGACGCATCTATTGACCGATTTCCCCAATCATGCAGTATTACGAAAGATTCAATCTGGGTTCAAGTTAGGTCGAGTTTCGGGTTTACGAATTCGATTTCGCCAATTCCTCTCAATATAATGCATAATGAATAAATTACGTGGGTTTGTCGAAATGAAGTTAAGAATGGCAAAACGAGCAATTTGATCAAAACTCACCGGAATTGCATTAACGGGTGAAATCAAATCGGGAAATCTGGAAAACGTTATTTTATGTGCGGTTCAGGTATGCCACTTCTCGAATCAACTCGCACCAACTGAAAGAGATTTGTTCATGAACCTATCACAATCCAAACTAGACATGTAACTCTAGATGTTAGTGGAAGAATCATTGAATTTGATGAACTAGGGAGAAAGTTACAGATCTCACAAGATCCGTGTTTACCTAGTTGGTTTCGGGATGAACTGGGCAGATTTCCGACCGTGATCGAGTAGGCAACTTTAGACAGATTTATCTCCCAAACCAGTGCGAATCAGCCTTGGCCATCAACATGAAAGTTGTAGAGGGATTAGAGATCTTCAAAACAAGCTAAAGAACACGAAATTTGGATGAGAATGAAGAAGTTATGGCGTGACGAAGTTTACCCGATTTCAGGAAAAACTGGAATTCTGGGTTACGAATCGCGAGGAGGCAACTTTAGATCGATTTTCCGTCATGTAGAAGGAGTTAGATGATGTGTGAGTAATGGTTGGAAAGAGGAGAAGATAGGAGAATCGAATGAAACAAACGGCATACCAAATGGTGGAGTAGAGAAAAAGATATAGGTGTCTAAAGATCGACCCTGGCATGCCAACTGAAGGAAATCTGAAAAGACTAAGTTAAATCGGGCTGACTGGGCGCGACAGCCGTCTGGACACGTCAGCATCCTTCAAAATTTTGGCTCTAAACTTCAATTTATCATAACTTTGGCTAGGATGATCCGTTTTTAACGTTCTTTTTATCGATCTTCATGGTTTTTCATAACCTATTTATTGGTATAGGTTTCATGGCCTGGTTTGACCATTCTCAAAAAGTCAACTCTAGCAAGGCTTAATAAGCTTTAAGGTTTCTAGAATTTTATATTGACTTTTATGTTTCAAAACAATGTTCCAACACTTCCTAAAATCTTTATAATATATTTGGAGTGTTTAGAAATTTTCCCAAGATTTATTGACTTATAAATCTTATTATTAAATTCATAATACTATATAATAATGTATAATAATTAGGGTTAAATAGGAGAAAACCCCTAAATAAATTTCACAATTCCATATAATAATTTAATATTCATAATTCCATACCATAATTTAATATTAATAGTATTATTTATGGTTTAATAAAAGAAATCCCCTAAATTAATTTAAATTAATTTAGGGGTATTTCAGTATATCCCCCTTAACAGAAACTTCGCCTCGAAGTTTAAAAATCAACTAATAAGCACTCACACCACTTCGGGTGTGCTAAAACAATAATAATTCCAACGAAATTCCATACCAATCCAATCCTTTATTTCCATCCATTCCCATTCCACATTCCACTCGAGATTACTCAAACTCAAACTGAACCAAGATATACCGAGATATTTCATGATAAAATAAAAAGTCACATGCGGTGTCATAATGTAAAAACCAAGTACACACATACACCTCTTACTCTGCTAATCACGCAACAGGGCATAATCTGGATGAGGTAGCGAAGAAAGATTATGCTCTACCCCCCCTTAAAAGAGAACTTCGTCCCGAAGTTTAAGATTTATCTACCAACTACTCACACCCGCTTCCGGTGTGTGGGTAAACTAAATATCAAGTTGTACTACAAGCTTTAAAATGTATACCAAACAATCAACCACTCAAGGGTATTCATCCAATAACAATTCCCAAACATTTGTTTCCGTTATCAAACACTACATTCAAAGAATTCAGCACCTTATTATCAAGCTTTGTTGTAAATTTTATGGCACTGTTGAATTTATCTATGATCGATATTTATTTGTACCCCCTGATTGTTATGTATTTGTATTTTCTTGATTATTATAAAATTTTATTTTATGATCCTTACCTATTCATTTTATGACCAGTACGAATGATATGTCCATTATATGTTCATTTTATATTGTATGTTATTTTATGAAGATGTCGTACCCCCCCTTAAAATAGGGTACGACCCATATCCGTCTCGTAATAAGAAGTGGAATTTAAACTCACTTTTAAGGAGCACTATATTTTACATCTCCTATGGAGATTCCTCCTTCAAGGATGCAGTTCATTTTTGATGCACAATATCACTCGTTGTTATTCTAGCTTGATTATAATTAAATCTTTTAGTGTTCCCAACATGCTTTCCTAACTCATTTCGCCTCTCTTACGGTCATTGGCAAGAACAAAGTTTAGAATTCATCATTCATATAGTAGGTTAATTTTGAAACGGAACATAGGTTATACTTAGATATTACTATAAAACATTTTAGTTCACTCTTTCTTTATTTAAGTATTGGGTGTAGTAGGTATCAAAATCTTAATCATGTGATTTGGAAACTATTAATTCATAAAAGAAAAATTCCATTATAATGTAATGTAATTATTTAAATGCCATCCTTACTACAACATTTCTCTAGAAGCATTTTATAACCTAAAGTTTCTTAATTGTCATGGCTTAAAAATTCATGAACTTATTTAAAATAGTATCATACTATATATTAAAACTTCTTTTTTTTTTCAATGCAATTAAATCTTTCATGAAACCTTGTACCGAATTTATAACCTAAAATACGTAAATATGCCATTTATGTTATTTTCACATATCAATATATTAACAAGCTATAAATCAGGTGTAACATGTTTGAGTAGTTTAAATAATATTTTAGATCATATAATAAGTCTAGATAGTCTTTCAAAATTATATTCAAAGCTTTATTAGCCAACCATACATTAAAATTTGTATTATATTCCTTTATAAAAATACACCTTCTGTGACTTCTAAAATTTTGCATATGTATAATGTTAAACTTCCAAATAAACATGAGAATTTCCAATTAAGTAACTCTCTTTTTTACTAGATGCTCATTACTCCAAGTATTTAAGAATCAATGATATTTAGTTTAGTATTACTCTTCCCTTCACTCAATCTTTAAGTTACTTCCTTTATATATTTTTTATATTTAATAAGGGGTAGATGTTGTACCTTGGAGTACCCAAATTTAAATCCCCTTCCTCCATGTATAGGTATTTTCACCAAATATTTAACTCAATAAACCCTTTACATGTATGAATTTTAATACTGAATCTTAAGATACAAATTTTGAATTGTTCATTGTGGCTAGTAATGAAATATGCCTAG
This sequence comes from Limonium bicolor, assembly GCA_023374045.1. Lineage (NCBI taxonomy): Eukaryota > Viridiplantae > Streptophyta > Magnoliopsida > Caryophyllales > Plumbaginaceae > Limonium > Limonium bicolor. The sequence continues at coordinate 39,522,268 of CM041778.1, forward strand.
CTCAAGATTTCATGATGGTAACGTCTTACCACCAATCCTCCTCAAGTTCAACACTGAAATACCCCGTAATTAAAAATAGTGATTAATTAGGCTAATAAGTAATTTAGAAGCTTAATTAAGTGTAAATAATTATTAGGGAACAAATCCCGTAGAAAACGGATCCTTAAAACGGATTAAAATCACTAACGAACCTTAAAGCGCGTTTTTCGAGGTAACCGGGAAAACGTGTCTTTAAGCGGGTCAAATAGACTCGTAACAATTTTAGTCAACTAAATATTCATTAATAAACATTAGTGAAGTTTTAGAACCAATAAAATCAATAAAACGAGAGATTAGTAAAAATTGTCAAAAACGGGAAGTTGTGGGGTAGAAACATAAATAACCAAGAGTTATGTGTCCACTTTTAAAATAAAAAGTAAAATTTGTGTGTGTGTGTGGGGTGTAGCCGATGGGCTTTATTTCCCCCTCTCTCACACTCTCTCACACACTCACTCACTATTTACAAAAGACAAAAATCATAAAAGTAACCCTCACCTCACTTCCTACTCTCTCTCCTCCCTATTCTCTTTTCCCTCACGTGAACAAGCACCCACACCCTCTCTTTTCTTCCTCCTTCTACCTCCATGCGATTCCATGGCTGCTTAAGAAAAACAACACAAAACTCACCTTCTCTCCTTTGTAACTCCCTCCACACTTCTCCAAAAATTACAAAAATTACACCATTGTAATCCCCTCCTCAAGAGCTACATTTTCATCTTTCCAAAATCCAAAAACAACCATTTTCGATTTTGAGGGTATATCCCATTTGGAGTTTCAACACCACCATTAGAAGGCCCTCCTTCTCCTTGTTCTTCTAAGGTAAAAATATTTTGAAAACTCCATCTTTTCTAGCTCTGTGGGCAAAACGAAAATCTAGACTAAACCCTTGTTTGGTCTCTTGTGTTCTAGCCGATTTTGGCTTGTTGAAGGAGTTGGAAACCTTGTTCTTGAACCACTCCAAGCTTCATTTGCACTCTTGAGAGGTAATATGGATTCTAAACCCTAGAAATCTACATTGAAAGCTTAAATAATATTAAGAGTAGCTTTGGTATTGAATGTGTGTGTATATATGGGTGATAATGTTAGATTTGTTGAATACCAAAACCGGTAGAGGGAGAAGGAAGGAGAAAGAAGAAGAAAGAAAATCTAGAAGTAAAGCAAGGTAAGGAATGTTCACCTTCGTGTAGTTTTGTAATTGTATATGTAACAGATTTTTAAGAATGAAAATGGGTATTGTAAAATGATAATGCATTAATGGTATAATGTGTAAGAGAATATGAATATTTTAAACCTTAAAGAACACTTTTAAAACTTGTAAAACAGATTGGGAATGGAAGTGTTGAGTGCAGGAATTTTAGTGTTGTTTTGGTATTGGTATTATGAATGGGAGTAAGAAGTATAAGGACATAGTAGGTGTGAGTTAAGCAATGATAGTTAGATTAATCATTTAATTGTATGTATATAATAGGATTTGATTTGTGACACCGGAAGGACGTTTGGAAGTACGTACAACGGTGAACGGTATGGATTCCTCATGCCCCGGGTGCTATCTTGGTTACTCTGATTGTGTGTGTGTGTGCTAACTGATCACCAAATAAGATAAATGCACGAATCGGAGTTAATATGCATACTTGTGAATATGTAGCGTTGTATGATGTTGTATATTTTCCTTTGATTCTTAGTGTGTATACTTCATGAAATGTATGGATGATATGAATGTGTGTATGTATGTGGTATTGTACCGTGACCGTTAATTATTGTGTTTGGACTTCTAACTTGTTCCTAACAAACTAACCATCCTAACTTAAAATGGTAATTAAATTGGAATGAGTAGAAGTCCGATATAGTTTCGGCCACGCGTGAGGATGCGGAGTCACGAGAGGTTGGCTCCAATTCCTGACTCTTAAACTGGTCCGCGGCCCAAATCCCTTAAGTGGGTAGCATCCCGGATTAGTGAGTCAAGTAAATCCCGGATGTGGGACGGAGTAGTCCCCAAGGCCGGAGGTCCCGACGACTTGACTTGAGTATAAGTAAGTAAGTAAGAATGAGTAAGTAAAGTAAAAAGGAAGTAAGTAATTGTATGCAAGTAGAAGTAAGTAATGAGTAAAAGAGTAAAGCATTCCGATTAACCCGGATGCATAATTTGGCTAACCTTGTGAAGGTAAGTAAGATGTGTACTTGTAATGTTGCCTTGGATTGTGTAACGTATTGTATGAGCATGTATGATGTATGAAAAGCATGTATGTATGAATAATGAATGGCATGTTTAGTGGACGTCAAATAGTCGGCGTGCCCTAGCTAGCACGCGGTATATGCGGAGTTTATGCGCAGCAATTTGCTGAGCCCCTTGGGGCACCATTTTTACTACACGCAGGTACTCGAGATTGATGAAGAGGTGAAGACTCCATTCTATTTCTTTATCTTCTTTTTGGAATGTAAACATTGAATTTACGATGGTGTACTAAGTAGTACATGGCTGTAGTTTTTGAATAGCCGGTGTACCATGGGGTACACCTTTTTGGATAATGGAAGTATTGGATTGGGGTATAGATGAGTAGTTTTAGAAACTCATTCTTTTGGTAAGTTGGAAAGGTTGTAATCTAATATACTTAAATACTCGGTGACCCAGGATGTAAGTATTTGGCATGTGTTATTTTGGTAAGTAACTTAGTAGCTCGGTACGTTATGTTCATCAGACCGTGACTGTAAGTATTAGTAGCCTAGCTAGCCGTATGGGCGGTTAGCGGCATTGTTTCACCCGCCGTAGTAAGTATGTAGTAATTCCGCTGCGAACTCGTAGGATTAACAGGACGATTAGACGGTAAGCATAGGATTAGCGGTTGGGGTGTTACAAACACAATCCATCACTTGCGTAGAAGATTATTTACGGTTAGATGACAAGGCTTGTCTAGCCCCTAGACTTCCAGAAGTGAGTGTGCACCCCCACTACCTTCAGCCTAGGAGTTCGTCGCACCAGGCACTTCCCGTAGGGTGTTAGGTTTATGTATTTTCTTTCTGAAGTTAACATAGAGTTTTAGTGTGGATTACAGGTTTGGATGTTGATCTTTTCTGATGAGTTACTAGTTCTTGTTAGTTTAATAATTTTCTAGACTTAAGATTTATCTTAAACATTATCTTTAGGTAATAATTTGTACCAAGTGGTTCTTGAGATTTATTTCAAGCTTTAAAGGAGTTGAAGTATACATCACTTAGTTATTCAAAGCTCCACTTGTATACTATTTTCAGCCAAAAGTATTCTTTAAAATTCTGGGAACATGTGTACAAGTTTTTAAGGCATTGCTTTCTTAGCCATGTATTTCCCATACGTATGCTTTTGAAAGTAGTTCAATGTATGATTTATTCCAACCAAGATCTTATCATACCCAATTGATAATGTTCCAGACTTATTATTATTATTATATTATTATATTTCCTATAGTTTAATGGTCAAACGGTATGACAACACACTATTCCTAACAGACATTCATACAAAAAGTGTATAAAGAAATCATTCACTAATCCAAGAAGGGTTAGGAGTCGTGCCTTACTGGAATCCTCACTTCCCAATTCTACCCCAATTCCCCAGTTTTAAGGGCACCTATATTCTAACTATTTCACTCGGCTTGTTTTCTCGGGCTCAGAGCGTAACTACGCTCTGATACCACTTTCTGTAACGCCCCTACTTATCATAAATGCAGCGGAAATAAAATACTAAGGCGATTACAGATCATCAGGTTCCAAACACCCGGCCCAAACCTCACCAATTACAACTTATGACATTACCAATGCTACGGTCTGAACTGAGAAAACATAACATAAAAGAATAATAACAAAATACAATAGCTCTCCAAAGTTCCTAATTCCCATCCCATACACTCATACTCTTCGTGGCTACCTGTATACAATTCGTACCTGCAAGATGAAACCAAGCAGCCCACCCAGGAGGGGTGAGTCAGTTCCCTGGAATGGAACTGGTACAACTCTCCAAAACAACAGTATTAAAAGGAAAACATAACTTTTAAAATAACATAACTTGAAGTCAAATGCTCAAAAAAATCAGAGAATAAGGCACATCAAAATCACCAAGTCAAAGATATCAAGTCAAGGATAGAGATAAATAACAAGAAGTAAAGCGAGTCAACTTAAAAGAAACCACGCCAGAAGTTAGTGAACATCCATTGCTTAAGTTAGATTCAGTTCCAATTAGGATTAGAAAGACCCAAGAACCTTAACTCAAGAGTGGAATAAAACCAATTGGGAGAGATGGCCCCCACCGCCAGTCAGTTGCCACAAGGGCGAGGTAAACAGACCTCCGCTGTCAGTTGCCACAAAGGGCGAGGTAAACAGACCTCCGCTGTCAGTTGCCACAAAGGGCGAGGTATAGCAGACCTCCGCTGCCACCGACCCGTTCTCGGTCATCGGTGAAAAGTGAGTGCACCACTTAATAGAAATAATCCATATCCAATACCAAGATTGTCATTTCCCACATTCCCACTAGACTATTAACTGTACAAGTGCAATACCAAAACACTCAGTCCTACAGAGTGCAGAGGCGTAAACCCTTAACAGTCAATATCTAATGAGATAACCAGATTAAAGGAACCAATGATCATGTGAGTTGTACATCCAAGGCTCAGTTAGTCACAACAGGCTGAGTTAGTCACACAGACAATTTCCTTTCAAGATACATTCATGCTCATTTAGCGTTTCTCAAAACGTTCCATAAAATTCGTCACCTAAAGCATCTGAGTACGAGAAGTGTACAAAACATTCCATCAAGTCCATAACACATCAAGCTGAGTACGAGAAATCGTACCTGGTAATGCTGTAGCAGTTCTAGTCGACTTGTGCAAATAATCAACAATACTCTGAGGAATATTAAAGGTAGTCTAACATCAATAACTTGTAACCTAAGTTAAACTTAAATAAATTCGTCACTCTTATTTCTAAGTCTCAATTGTCCTTTAAGCCCTCGCTTAAATGTTATATATAACCTTTGACTTATATTAGAATGTTGTATAACCCAAGGTTGTAAGACTAGGGAATGTATGTTATTAACACTTGTAATTGTTACACTCTTATCCACTTTATTCATACTTAACCCTAATTCCCAATTCAAGACTCTTGAGACCCTTATATCATAAGTGCATATTATATTCATCTAATCTTAGAATCTCAATAATAATTCTTAAGCTTAATACTTTTATCTTAATTTAGAATAAATATCGGGTTATGACCTATGATAGGTTTATCTTAGAGTATTATACTATTATTCACAATGTAATGATTATGTATTTTATCAGTATTACCAAATAATCCATTATGATTAAGTTTTCCCCTCAACTTAATTAAGATCTACATCCTGTATATTGGAAACATGGTGTTATAGATGCATTTATGATAACCTAATTGAGTTACTACACTCATTTATCATATGTTTAGTTTAGGATGACTTTTATTACAACCATCTAATAATCTTATCATAAGATGTTAAATTGCTTCTCATCTTGAATAACTATATTATAGTTAACTTAGATTTATCGAACTCTTACATTTAGTATTTCCAAGGTATTATTTACTTTATCATTAACTATATAATAAGGCATTTTGAGATAACCTTTTATTTATCCTTGCTTACATTTAATTTCCCAAATGTTTTATTTTTACACACATTCCCGCTATAGACATGTATAATCCTTTTATACTAAATTTTAATAAACTTACGTCTTAAAATACATTTTTCATATTGTTTACAAAACCTAAGGTTTCAAAGGAATAACTTAATAAATCAATCTCCTTTATTATGTTTTGGGATGAACATTATATCTTAACATAAGGTAGAATTTATCTAAGAATTAAACTCTCATTCACAAGTGAAATTGTCAATTACTTAATAAGATAATATGTTCTGAAAAATCCCCATACCTTATACTCAAATGACACATTAATATTTTAGCGTCGCAAGTAGATCAATATAATCTCTTATGTAACTTAGTTTTATCTAATAAAAGGTTCAAAGGTTTTAAGTATCAAATTCCTATTTATAAACCTTTCTATAATTCTAACTACTAAATTCCTCACTTAATTGTAGACTCACATCCTAAGTATTGGTAATTAATGTTATAAATGTATTTCATATGGCTTATCTAATGCCAAGAAACTTAAGGATTATTATTTAGATAAATTTCCAAATCATAGTTTAATGTAGTTTTATATCATAATCCTTTTAATGATTTTAACTTAAAACATTAAGTTATATTTCAATACCTTAAATGTTAAGAAATGATTAAATCTAGACTTACTAATCCACCTCACATTCATATGTAAAAGTATTTTATTTATTTATTATTGTTTATATATTAAGAACATTTAGATGTAAAAGTATTACATTTATTTATCATTAATTATAGAATAAGATCTATTTGTGTAACATTTTATGTAATCTAATCACAATTTTTCCTAAGTTTAACTTATTAATTACTTAACCCAATTATAGACTTACATTATGGTCGTTGACTAATACTATACATGTATTTTAATACGGTTTATATAAATCTTAGAAATTCAAAGATAACTCCTTAAGTTTAATAATCTTAATTTAATACCACCTCATATAATATTCTTTTATTAGTATTATGTAGAGGTTTAGTTTATCTCATTAATTCCTTCATATTATATTTTCTATAAGGCATTTTATTTCTTTTATTTATGTAGTTTTTTATGTATATATATATAGGATTTATTCAAGACATTCCTTGTGTACTTAATTATTTATACTAACTTTTACACATAGCTACATCCAATATATGGTTTATAAAATAAGGTATTTTCCTTAGTTTCAATTAAGTATATTAACTTCCATATTATATAATTAATATAAATGTAGATTAATTTAGTTCCTTGATTTAACCTAAGTTACTATTTATTTATTTTATATATACGTACGTCTATATATATATTTACTTCACTTAAAAGTTTACACCCAAAATATTTATTAACATTCTGTATTAAATGTTAGTTTAGTCTTATTATATTTTCCCCAACCTATAAAGCTATTGACAAACCATACTTTAATTTTTGTGTATATTAAAAACCATATTTATAGTTTCTTATGAAAATTCCATAACATAATTTTTAAACCTATTACACTTATCCAAAAATTCCCAAATTTATATATAATAACTATAACATTTTAGACATATTATAAATTTTTATTTCATAAAAATATCTTTTTAAATTACCCAAATAATTCCATAATACTCGTAACTTGCAAAAACATAACTTATGTTTAAAACTCAAAACCCAAATTAATTTACATCAAAATAAACTAGACTTTATAAGGAATCTATGGTTAAAATATCAAGTCAAAATACATTCGGGAAGGCCATTAAATAAATCTAGCAAGTTAGGGCTTATTCTGGAAATAATTTAAAAACTTATACTTATATTTTGAAACGTTTTAATCGTGGCCGTCCGTTTCTTTTAACTGAGATCGGACGGCTCCTGACTGTCGAGTTCATCATCGAGCTCAACTCGATTCCGAGTACTAATCTACCGTTTTCTCTCAATCCACAGAACCAAATCGAGTGGTTCTTGTTCCATTGAATTCGAAATCCCCAGACGCATCTATTGACACGATTTCCCCAAATTTCATGCAGAATTACGAAAGATTCAATCGGGTTCAAGTTAGGTCGAGTTTCGGGTTTACGAATTCGATTTCGCCAATTCCTCTCAATATAATGCATAATCGAATAAATTACCACGTGGGTTTGGTCGAGAATGAAGTTAAGAATGGCAACAACGTAGCAATTTGATCAAAAACTCACCGGAATTGCATTTACGGGGTGAAATCAAATCGGGAAATCTGGAAAACGTTATTTTATGTGCGGTCAGGTATGCCACTTCTCGAATCAACTCGCACCAACTGAAAGAGATTTGGTTCATGGAACCTATCACAATCCAAACTAGACATGTAACTCTAGATGTTAGTGGAAGAATCATTGAATTTGATGAACTAGGGAGAAAGTTACAGATCTCACAAGATCCGTGTTTACCTAGTTGGTTTCGGGATGAACTGGGCAGATTTCCGACCGTGATCGAGTAGGCTACTTTAGACAGATTTATCTCCCAAACCAGTGCGAATCAGCCTTGGCCATCAACATGAAAGTTGTAGAGGGATTAGAGATCTTCAAACAAGCTAAAGAACACGAAATTTGGATGAGAATGAAGTTATGGCGTGACGAAGTTTACCCGATTTCAGAAAAAAACTGGAATTCTAGGTTCGAATTCGCAAGGAGGCAACTTTAGATCGATTTTCCCGTCGATGTAGAAGGAGTTAGATGATGTTGAGTAATGGTTGGAAAGAGGAAAGATAGGAGAATCGAATGAAACAAACGGCATACCAAATGGTGGAGTAGAGAAAAAGATATAGGTGTCTAAAGATCGACCCATGGCATGCCATAACTGAAGGAAATCTGAAAAGACTAAGTTAAATCGGGGCTGACTGGGCGCGGCTGAGTCAGCCAGTCTTGGACACGTCAGCAACCTCCTAAATTTTAGGTCTAAACTTCAATTTATCATAACTTTGGCTAGGATGATCCGTTTTTAACGTTCTTTTTATCGATCTTCATGGTTTTTCATAACCTATTTATTGGTATAGGTTTCATGGCCTGGTTTGACCATTCTCAAAGAGTCAACTCTAGCAAGGCTTAATAAGCTTTAAGGTTTCTAGAATTTTATATTGACTTTTATGTTTCAAAACAATGTTCCAACACTTCCTAAACTCTTTATAATATATTTGGAGTGTTTAGAAATTTTCTCAAGATTGACTTATAAATCTTATTATTAAATTCATAATACTATATAATAATGTATAATAATTAGGGTTAAATAGGAGAAAACCCCTAAATAAATTTCACAATTCCATATAATAATTTAATTTCATAATTCCATACCATAATTTAATATTAATAGTATTATTATGGTTTAATAAAAGAAATCCCCTAAATTAATTTAAATTAATTTAGGGGTATTTCACTACAGATTTTTAAACCAACTCCTACCATTCAATATTTCTTCTACCAATACCTCTCCTAACATCCCAAATCATTTCCAAGCAAACCCAATACCAATACCCAAGTCCAACATTCATTTTACTAAGTCTTGTGCTCTAATTCCTCCTAATTTCTCCAATGCAATCCACTACATCTTGCTACAGATTTTTACCTTCTTATTTCTCATACCACAACTATCATTCCATGGTCATTAAACATCTCTACTAACCTCAATACATACCTTGGTTCTCCCATTCACCAAGTCAATCTTAATACACAATTACTACCAAAATTTTGCCATAGTTCACCTACAATTCCAACTTCTCCACATATATACTTTTCCATCAAATTCATTTCTAGTCTAGCCACTCCCATTCAAGGGTCCTACCAGCACTCAATACAATAAATTCGGCTCAATACATCAATACTCCATTAACAACAATACTAATACTCATTCACAATATACTTGGCCCTAAGGCCTACAATTCACTTACTAGTTCCCAAATAAAAACTTCATAACTACACTACTAATACAATAGTTTAGGTTCTTTTATTTGGTTACCCATTCCCATTACACTAATGCATTAAATTTAAGCATCAAGAAGGAGCTCTTACCTTGAGCTTTTGATTCCTTCTTTTCTTTTCCATTTCTCCTCTTCTCTCTTTCTTGTTCAAATCGGTTTTGTGGGGAATGGAGTTTCCAAACTCCATTCCCATCACTCAGTCACACAAAGACAAGTATAATTAATACATTAACCCTTAGATTCATACTAATTCATTGAAATGTTCAAAACGAGATTTCTAGGGTTTACCTTTGGAGATCTTTGAGAGGGATTCTCACCCTTGAATCTAGAAGGGGTTTACTCCACCATTGGAGGGTTGAAACAATGCTCCAAAGCAAGAGAAAAACAAGGTAAGAGAGGGGCAAAAATCGGCCATACCAAGGAAGGTGGAGGAAACTTGAGTTTTTCATGAAGATTTTTACCTTGTTGGAAAGAGGAGACTCCAAGCTTCACAATGGTGTGCTTTTCTCTTCAAATGGGGAAAACCCATGGAGATGAAACACATCCTTTTCGAATTTTGAAAAGATAGAAATGTAGAGGATGAAGAGGGGAGTTCAAATATGTATTTTACATTTGGAGCTCAAATGGAGCTAGAGCATGAGGAGAAAGAAGAGAAGCCATGAGAGGTTTCCTTTGGGGCTTCAAAATCTTCCAACCAGAAGAGAGAGAGGGGCACAAATCGATGGGGAAGAAGAAGGGTAGGAGAGAGATGAGGGTAAGGTGAGAACGAGAGGTGAGAGAGTGTTGTTTTACTTTTGTACTTTTATTTTTTTGCTTTTTGGTTCCCTCTACTTATTAGCTAGTCACATGTGTATGAGAGGGTTATTTGACCCATTAAAAATCGGCCCCACACACTACTACTAGCTGGAGCGTTTTTCGTCTTTTACAGAAAACGCCCGTTATTTTGCCCGGTTTTGATACTATTCACTAACCGGGCCCGTTTTCCGGAATTTTCTCGTTTAATTATTTTTATTGATTATTAAGCTTCCATAAATGCTTAATAATTATTATTTAATGATTTATAATTTTTACGGGTCTGTTTGACCACTTAAAGTCACGTTTTCGGGTTTCCTCGAAAAACGTGCGCTAAAGCTCTTTTAGCGTTTTGATACATTTCTTGGATCCGTTTTCTTCGGGAATCACTCCCGTATACTAATTAGGCATGAATAAGCCTTAGGAATCCTTACGATACTATAACCGAGGTCTCGTACCTCCTATGGTTATTTAACGCTTATTTTAGCGTTTTCCGCTTTCTAAGCGTTTTTCTCATTTCTTTTGGATTTATCTTCCTTACCAAAATTACTTAGGCACTATTAGGCCCCTAAATACCATATTAAAATATTCTAATCACCATATTTAAGTTCGGGGTATTTCAATCTACCCCCCTTAAAGAACTTTGCCCTCAAAGTTGGTGAATCTAATATTGTTACTTGTATAAATACTCTATGCTAAGGTTATGCCCTCTGCATATAACTTGTCAAACTCCAAATGTCTGACATGACGCATACTACGCATCCAAACAGCATGTCACTGCATGCATAACAATCAAAAATATCCGTTTTACTTCTCTCCAAGGGGGTCCATCCGCAGACAATTAGGTACAATCCTCCCCCAATGGCGAGTGATCCCTCAGGTACCGGTCACGTTTGAACACTTACACTTTCTGGTTCACGGCCGTCATGACTCGAGCACTTACGCTTTCTGGCTCTACGGTCCTTTGGTTCTGATCAAATTCATTTGCACATATAGAGATCCTTAGGCACTTACTCATACTTTACTCATACTTACTCAGGACTACGCTGCCCCAGTGCCTTTGGAAAAATACAAAACACACACTGTCACCGCACGAACGGTGTAGTGGTTTTAAACTACTCTACACTTCCACAGACTCAAAACTAGCTTCACCTCCTATGGTTTCGACCGGATACCCGTGCCTAAGCATGGAAGATCCACTAGCGCCCGTGGGAACGGTTTTAAAACCGATCCTCATTCTCAAGTTTGAAGAAAACGTTGTACCAAATTAGTTTTGGAAATTCATTTTGAAAACTTTGCATACATCTCCCGATTTTAATTTATGATGATATTCCTATTACTAGTGTTATTATTGTGGCCACTTAAGGGAGCTTCTAGAGTCCTTTAACCCCAATGTGATCAGCATTGGTGTTGAATTATCCTTCCACTCCAATTTGTGTTCGGCTTCCCTTGATCGCTAGCAAATCAAGTTCCACTTCCCACCTCAATACAAACAGACAGCTCGTCAAACATCATTTCGTTTTCTATCTTTTTAATCTTGCTACTCATAATCATACACATACATTTTCCAATTCATATGATTCACTTACTTACTTACTAATCATCTCATCAAATATCACTACATCATCTCCAACTACTATACTCAAGAAATTCATGGGTGTAATATCCCATTAATTTGCTATACCAAATTTATACTCATAAAATACATCGGTTGTATACCGATTTATACTCATTACATACATCGGTTCCAAACCGATTTATACTCCTCAAGTCTCCCATACATACTCATTCCTCATACTATTACCAATCGGGGTTCTCATTCCCCTGGAGTTTCTCTACTCCTTTTCCTATACTTGCTTCCCAAATTACCACAATTACATGATGAGTGAATACAAATGTTTATGTAACATAAGTATCAACCATCAAAACGAATTCTCTTGCGCTATGCGCATTGTAGTTTATGCACCTATCACGTAAAACATACATTTCGCGGTTTTCGCTCTACCCCCCTTAAAAGGGATTACGCCCACGTAATCTACCATGTGTCAACATTGGACATTGGTCGAAGGCATTCAGCCGTCATGGAGTGGTTCAGTTTCCATGCGGTCTATTATACAATGTTCCTTGATCAACGGGTCTTAACCGTACTATCGGTTAGTCCCTGCATCAAGAATTTTCATCGGAGTTATTTAACTCTTAACCGGGTTCGGTTCTAGGTGTATTTCACTTAGAATTCTGGGCCCGCTAGCTTCTGCTGCGCGACCCTGATAACTTGGGTTATTCGCCCTTCTTGTTATCTTAAATGTGCTATACAACACCTTTTTATCCCTCTTATTGTGGGAATAAGGTTTATTGACCAAGTGTGGTGTTCTCTTACCGTGCTCGAACTCGATGAGTTTTAGATTCATAACCAGCTCTCTGGCAATCTATATACATACTATTGTGTTTGTAGTGATCGTTCACTTGGTTTCTCCGACTTATTGTCGGTTGAGGTGAAGTCACTACTTAGTTGTAGTGCTTCCTCTACTATTAGTAGCTTCTGAATTATACCAGTTTCTCTGGTTCATTACAAGTGTTCTTTACTTGTATGACCTTGCATTTTCAATGCGTCGGTCCTTGTGACTTTCTTAAGTCTCCTTTCACTTTTATTCCAATGCAATCCACTACCTCTTGCTATAGATTTTTACCTTCTTATTTCTCATACCACAACTATCATTCCATGGTCATTAAACATCTCTACTAACCTCAATACATACCTTGGTTCTCCCATTCACCAAGTCAATCTTAATAAACAATTACTACCAAAATTTTGCCATTGTTCACCTACAATTCCAACTTCTCCACATATGTACTTTTCCATCAAATTCATTCCTAGTCTAGCCACTCCCATTCAAGGGTCCTACCAGCACTCAATACAATATAAATTCGGCTCAATACATCAATACTCCATTAACAGCAATACTAATACTCATTCACAATATACTTGGCCCTAAGGCCTACAATTCACTTACTAGTTCCCAAATACTTAAAACTTCATAACTACACTACTAATACAATAGTTTAGGTTCTTTTATTTGGTTACCCATTCCCATTACACTAATGCATTAAATTTAAGCATCAAGAAGGAGCTCTTACCTTGAGCTTTTGATTCCTTCTTTTCCCATTTCTCCTCTTCTTCTCTTTCTTGTTCAAATCGGTTTTGTGGGGAATGGAGTTGCCAAACTCCATTCCCATCACTCAGTCACACAAAGACAAGTATAATTAATACACTAACCCTTAGATTCATACTAATTCATTGAGATGTTCAAAACGAGATTTCTAGGGTTTACCTTTGGAGATCTTTGAGAGGGATTCTCTCCCTTGAATCTAGAAGGGGTTTACTCCACCATTGGAGGGTTGAAACAATGCTCCAAAGCAAGAGAAAAACAAGGTAAGAGAGGGGCAAAAATCGGCCATACCAAGGAATGTGGAGGAAACTTGAGTTTTTCATGAAGATTTTTACCTTGTTGGAAAGAGGAGACTCCAAGCTTCACAATGGTGTGCTTTTCTCTTCAAATGGGAAAACACATGGAGATGAAACTCATCCTTTTCGAATTTTGAAAAGATAGAAATGTAGAGGATGAAGAATTAACAACCCCATAGTATTGGGTGATTATTCGCATACGTTGGTCGCCTGCTGCGCACCATGTTCTTACTGATTCCACAGTATTGGTTTACATGGCATCCACTGTTGCTAGCTTCAGCTCATGCATCTCTATCATTTATACAATGGTTCCCCATATATTTGGCAAATACCGCATATGGTATTCCCTTATTTTTTTCTGAGCTCCCTGAGCATCATTGGTTTTATAACCGGTTACTCCTTGGTTGTCAACAATTGCTGTTGAAGCTTATTTCACATTGCTTGGCAAGAATTATATGCTCAAGCCTGACTACATTAGTAGTTCTGAAAGGGATATATTTCCCGACAATTACTGATGGTATCCCCTTCTTGGAATCCATGTGTTCACCGCTCTTGCGGTCTCACATTTATGAGGGGATCCTCCATTATTGGTTGTTAATCTTTTATCGGTGTCATCCTTGACCACTTTCCATATAGTTCACATTGGTTTTGCAACCGTTGGGTTGTGTGGTAACAGTTTCATTGTCTACTAGCCATGTTGCCTAGAGCTCTGCTCATCATAGGTTGTCCCCAAGTGGTTACTTCTCCACAAGACATTGCTGGGTTTGGAGGTGATACTGGGCTCCATGATAAGATCGTCGCATCACGCTTCTGTTTGTTGGAGACCCTTTTGCATCTTGGTATTGATTGATACCATTTGTTAAGTTGGGATATCCCCTATCAAGTGGGATCCCTCCGGTGTTCCAACCGGATGTTCGTTCCGATTGTGGTGTTCTTACCACGACATCTCATTTAACTATGTTGACTTGATACCCCTTTATGGATTTCTCCTGGGTAGTACCGATTCTACGGTAGCATCTGGCATTTATGAGTATGTTCAGTTTATTGTCCTACCTTGCGGTTCTGGATCTGAGTTATCCGTTGAGGGTTGTAACGTCTCCCGTTCTTAGGGTAGACCATTGGTATTTTTCCTTGTGTTATAACGGATTTGATATCCCTTCCGGTGATGAATGGTATTTCTGGTACCTTATAACATCACTCTGTGTGTTTGTGGTAGTTGTTCTGGGAATTCTGTCCCGTTCATTGAACACTGCTGTGTTAATGTTAGGCATTTGCCTTACTGTGCTTAGACTAGGTATTCCTTCCAATTATCATGCTTTACTTTGATATCTTCGAGACATATCCAATGTCTTATTCCGTTGTTAGTGTTTCTTGCATTTTCAACTCTTAATGTTCCTCTGGAGTGAGTTTCTGACTCCTTAGCTTGTAGCTTATCTGAGTTTCTTTTACTCGCTTTGGGTATCCAACTGTTCTGTTTTGAATTACTTATGGTCCGTAGAACGGAGTTGACTATTTCCCGTGTTTCGTACACTACATGTATACATACATGGGGTACCTTCTTGGCACGTTACCACTTACCTAACTATCAGTCAGGCCCGCAAGCTCCTTCGGAGTGCGGTCGTCCCACATCCCGTATTTGGGTACACTCGTAGTGTTCGTCACACGCCTAGGTGAAGTATTCTATTGTCAACTCCTCTTGTACCGCTCTATGATACTCACCGTGATTCCGTCTGTTTGGTTTCCAAAAATCCAAGGTTTAAAAGAAGGGTTTGTGGTTTTTGAAAGAAAATTCTGGCCTTGAAATAACAGTTCGGTGTTAAAATGAATTCTTCATGGCGTTGCCGTGATTGAGGTCTTGACCAAGTCCAGCTTTTCGCTGACTGGTATTTTCTTAACACAATGGTCGGGCCGTTAGGCCTTTCCAAGGTTTCGTTACTTTAACACTTAGGAGTGGTGATCCTATATTTGCTCCATTCGTCATAGCGGAGCTTTAGCCAGTATTTGTGGGTTGTTAATAGTCTTCCAACCGTCTTGTAGTTACTGCACTTGCCCTAGGCAAGTGCGCGGGTAGGTTGTTTTTCGGTTAATGTATACCGGTTACGGTATCGTTTCCATCCATAAATGGGTGGTTTTATTAGGTCTTCATTTGATCCTTTGATCTTGGTGATCGATCTCCTGAGTCGCTTCTTAGTATACTTGACATGGTTGTCGTCAGTCTGGGTGTCTCACACCTTCACTGTGGTTAACGAGACTTGGCTTATCCTTAGGAACCATTTCGTGGTCCTATAGGTGTAAGTTCTATGAATACTTTCATAGCTATCCAAACCATGTTTGTTCAGTTATTATAAGTGTTGGGCATTTTGACAAGAAATGAGTAAGTGTTTAAGGGAGTAGAAACTAAGGTTCTTGGCACGTCCGAACTTTCGTCCGAACATGGACGTTCGGACATGCCCTGTTGCATGTAAGTTTCCTGAGCTTCGACCAGTGTCCGAACTACCGTCTGAATTTGGACGTTTGGACACACCTACCTCTATTCTCTGTTTTGGCCTCGAACAGTGTCTGAACTTGGGAAGCTCGGACGCATGTTCGGACATTCGTCAGTTTGCACCCTTTTGAGTCTCGAACAGTGTCCGAACTTGGAAAGTCCGGACACAAGTTCGGACAAGGTGCTGTTTTGACCAAAAACTTTGTTTAAGGTTAGAAAATGATATCTTATGATGGGGATTGATAAGTAATGATGTTATGAGATTGTTAAGGACATGTTAAGTGAGTTATAATGATAATTGAGTGGGTGAAAAGTTGTGTTAAAATGTATAAGTAAAACAAGTTAAAAATGTGAAGTTATTTAACTGATTAACGGGAGTAAGTCATGAGCATTAGACTTTAAACAATCAAGTTAACCCGATGTTAACGAAAGTAAATGTAATGTTACCAGTTGTTCAAAGATGTTACGAGGAACATGTGATGGCATGTTAGAGTGAAACCCCGGTGACAGGTATGGTTTTCTTGCAACCTGTGTCCTACCGGTTTACACCGGCTTGTATGCCAATGTGTTCTTCTGTATGTTTGCCACGTTATAAGATAATTCATGAAACGAGTTTACAGTCGTTATTGTTGTTGTGTGTTTGCGTACCGATACCGGTAACCTCGAATGCGTATGAAAGGGCTAGTTAACCATTATTAGGTAAACGTAAGAGAACGGTATCCGGTAATAACGTTTCCAACCTAAGGAACGTTCTAACCACGGCTATGCGTGAGCTAGTTGCGTGATGTTGTGTGTGATGTTACTGTATTTGTGTGACCCTCCTTGTGTGATTAACTCAGTTGTAATACTGTATTGTGTGCTGATGTGATAGGTTCCACAGCGGAGTCTTTATCTGTGAATATTTATGTATTATGGGGGGGGGGGGGGGGTAAGGAATCCGGTATTTCCGGTCGCGCGTTGTTTGGGAGTTGTTGTATATAGTTTCTTCAGCTTCCTCTCTGTTGGTTGTTTTCCTTCATTGGTCTTCGATCACCCCTGAGTTTAACCAAGGCTCTTGACTCACGTCTGTTGGGGATTATGTATGTTGTGTTCGGATCACTATATCCGATCCATCTTTATGTTAAGTTATATGTTCGTCTAACAGGATGGTAACGAGTTATGTAAACGAGCTTAGCATGAGTTTGACAGCATCCTCTAGGCTCTCCCAGTGAACTAACTACGTTTGGGGCGGTTCCTAAAGAGATCCGTACCCGTGATGTTATGTGTTGTTGATGTACTACAATGTTATTTGCGATGTGATGTTATATGTTGTTTAAATGTGAAATATGTGGATCATGGATATGAATCCAGGTTATTATAAGACGAATTTGTGTATAACCCGACTAGTGGGTAAGTGTCGTCTATTAAGGAAATAGCTCCATTAGAGGAGAAACCCTCAAGGGTTAAGGAACAAAACGAGTGAGCTAACGAGTTTTGTTGTGTTGATTGATTTGTTGAACCCCATTGGTGCGGGTATGTAATGTGTTATGTGTTATAGTTTACATGCATGATTTAAATATAATCAACCGCATGCTAAGACGACAAATAGTTGTGCGTGGCCCGGTAGCATGCGGGCTGCAGGATTACCATACCAGAAAAGGTGCTGAGCCCCTTGGGGGCCACCCTTTCTTCTTTTCCTATTTCAGGTACAAGGAGCTGGAAGCCGTTCAAGAGTAGGACGGGGTAGTCGTTTGTCAATGAGTAGTCATTTAAGTTGTATATGTACAGTCGGTGTAGTAAGACTGAAATTGTTATCGGCATTAGTTTGTAAATACTCGGTACAGTTGGAAGGTATATGTATGTGTTGTTGTAAATGGAAAGGGATAGAATGTGTAGTCGCTCGGGAATCTAGTCCATCAGACCGATACAATGTATATGTAATAGCCTTGTTAGCCACGTGGGTGGTTAACGGCGTGTAACACCAACGAGTTAAGTAATGTGATGAAGTATGTTTTCCGCTGCAGTTAGTTGTTAAGTGTGTTGTTGTTGGATGGGGTGTTACATGAATTGCCAAGTTTAGATTCTTCTTAGGACTGATTGATCTTTGGCTATCAAATACTCCATTCATCCCTAATTGACTGTCTTATTTGTATATGTTATTTACTTCAATATTTAACATGTAAGATAATACCCCCTTCGTCTTGAATTGACCGTCTTATTCATTATTTGGAGATGTTGTTTGACTTCATTATTTAACATATAAGATAAAATAATTTTTAAAATTTAACTTTTGTAAATGATTCCTTACAAGATAAATTATATATTACAAAATTTAGTTTTCTGAAATTATTTTCTCTTATATGTTTAATATTGATGTGAAAAAACATGCTATAAAACAAACAAGACGATCAATTCAGAACGAAGGGAGTATGATTTTACAAATCTTAATTTTGTAATAGAATCTTTTTATGAAAAACTATATATTATTAGAACTTAATTTTATAAAATTGTATTATTTTATATGTTTAATATTAAAGTAAAAAACATTTAAAAAAAAACGAACCTTTAAGTTCGTGAGAGGTAGTAAGATATAAAGGTAGCATTCGATTGGGGAGTTTCACGGGCTTTGCGTGAATCGCCCAGCCGAAGAGGGCTCTCATGCGCTGATAATTGTCCACGTTAATGTGGACATTAGTCATTTTTGGGCCATTACCCAAACGTAGGTAAACCCTGCGTTCACCTAAAATTGCCGCCTCCACTTTATTCAGCTACTCTCGCTTTACCAATATACCCCTTGTGAATTTGCGTAAATGGCAAAACAACCCCGATCCGTACATAATTCGAAATTGAAAGAAGGATGGGCATTAACTCAAGTGGATTCCCGTCACCTCCAATTACTCCCTCTAATTCATCTGTTTGGTAGGTTGCCGCGATAACTATAACTGTGGGGTAGATTCCAGTCCCGTCCGCCATTACTACAACGTTCAACAACCAAACTTCCGTTACTGGAGCAAATGTGTTTATATATACTGGTGTGTGTTCTCAATTGATTGTGTGGATATGGTGTGTATTTTCTGCCTTTTGTTATCTTTCAAATACTTTAGCCATATTTTGTGGACTGACTCGTTTGCTCTGATCTCCAACATTCAGGTAATTTGTGGGTTCTTGCGGCAGCTATCGTTTTTTAATAAGGTAACACTGAGGAACTTCATTGCCTTGCGTAATTGAGCATCAAAATTTGTTGCACCATCATAATTTTTTGGGTCCTGTGTTGCAGATCGACGTATATTGACGGCTACAATGCAGGTAATTACCTACCGTCTTGCACTGGTTTTTAGGGTTTTCCTCCTATCTCCTTCATTCTTTCTGACCAGATGCTAATGTGTGTTCCAACTCATACCCATTATCATGTACAAGTGTTTTTCGTATTCTTTACATTACTGTATGATTAGTTTGTTCGAATTTTTGTCTGATGAATACATTTTTTGCTGTAATGATAGTTGATTGTTTGATTTTTGTGTCTACACTACTTATAACGAATAAGAACTGGTGCTAAACATAGGTTGTGTAATACCACTTTAGTCATGGCAAAAGGAAATGATAGCGACAAGGGTAAAGGAAAGTTGACAGAAGGAAGTGGTGAGGAAAATAGGAAGCCAAAACATGAGTGGAGTAATAAGGACGTTGAACTCCTGATTCAGTTATTGGTGGAGGAAGCACAAATATAATTAGGTAGGGGTGGTTCTTTGATTAGTTTCCAGCGCAGGTGGGTGAGTGTTACTGAGAAGTTCAATGAGCAAAGAAAAGGGGCAAATTATGTGGACAGTCACCAATGAAAAAATAAAGGGGACACTTTAAAAGGTGGTTGGAGGAAGTGGAAAGAGTTGACAAACAAGCAGACTGGGCTAGGCTGGAATGAAGAAGGAAACTGCTGCACCTACCCAAAAGAATGGGTTGCAAGGAAAGCACTGGTAATGTGCATTTTTCTTTGTTTGCGGAGACAATACCTTTATCTTGTAACCCACTTGTTAGCTTACTCACTTTGCATGTTCACATATTACATTGTTGTATAGGAAAACAGAGGGATACATAAATTAGTCAATTCCAAATGACCAGCGCATCTAGTTGATCAAATGGAGCTAATATGGGGTCAATCATATGCTAATGGTGAGTTGAGACTTACCCCATGGAGTAGCACCCCTAAGGTGTATGACCTAACTAACGCAACCAATGAAGAAGATGCCAACGGAAACTTAGGGGTGCAAGCAAGTGGCAACAACAATCCGGAGTCAACTCCCTCTGGTAGTGCATGTGGTGCTGCTTCCATGGATATGTCAGCCGGTTTACCATATGTCACTAGTTATGGTCATGCTGGTTCATGCAACAAAAGGGTGCAAGCACCATATCTTGATTTAGAACCAGATCCCAACTCTTCTATATTTGACTTATCAACTGCCGCTTCAATTGGTGCAAGTTTGACCGCATCTGCATTCCAAGGTTCCCAATTTGCTAGGTTTGTCACTGGGAGTTCAAACCCCTATGAGCCTTACCTTTGCTCCTCTGTTGATATGAACACTCAAGGCAACCAGGTGGACTTGCATCAGAATGAATGCATTTCAAACCCATTTATCTCTAACAGTGGGTCTAGCTACAAACCACCACATTGGGATGAACTTATGGAAACCACTGCTGATGGAGCAATTCATGGAATGAGGAAAAAGGGTCTACAGGCTAAAAGGGACCCAATAATGGGGAAGAAGAAGAGTAAGGGAAGCAAGAGGAAGTCTGCTGTAAGTGTCGAGGATCTAAATGATATGAAAGGTGGCCTTGATGACACCTTGGATGGTTGTAGGGATGTCATACTTGGTCTGCAGGCTGAGGTTGAGAAGGCAGATGGTGTAATCTCATTCCAGGAGGCTGCCAATATTGTGAGGAGTGTGGAAGGTATTAATAGGAGGGAGTTAACCTATGCGATTATGGTGCTGAGGGATAGAGGTCATAAAGAAGTGTTAATGACTTTGGTTGACATATATGAAATTAGTGATTGGGTAACTCATCTTTACTATGATAAGTATGGTGATGGGAAGTAGGAGACATAGTTTCTAAGGATCTATAGGTTTTTTGTGGTGCTGGTTGTTCTTTGGCGCAATATTTTGGTTACTGCATGTCTGTTCCCCAATATTCGTCACTTGAGTATTTTGGGCTTTTAGATAAAGATTTATGCAGTCTGTGATGGGAAATATGTTACATGTCTGTTTAACTTATGTGTCAAGTTAGTAGTTTGATCGTTTGTAGTTTACATTAACTTAGGCTAACTAGTAGATGTCTTCTGTATGGTTGAAATGTCAAACATTTTCTAGTAGCACCAAAGATTTGATATGGATATTTTGTAAAGCAACGTGAAGTGTGTTTTCCAATTGTTGTTATTTCCGTAGTTACATTTAGTTGACCTCCGGTTTTTCTTTATTTTGCTTGTTCTGGTAGGATGATCACACATAGTAGCCAAGTGAATCTCATTCGAATACTTAACCAAAAGTTTAAGGAGAACATTAAGGATTACCTTAAGTTTGTGATTCTACAACAACTTGAGAACTATCAATGCCATTTTCTACTGAGGCTTGCACAAATAAAAATAGAACATGCAGAGGCGTATGAGATGAGTGGGAGCTCAAACAAAAGAAAGAAGCAAAGTTTCCATATTTGTGAGCGTAACAGGGAAATCAACAAAGTGTATTTGGCATCTATTGAGATAAAGATGGCGTACAATTTGTCTCTTACAAATCATATTGAGGATATAATTGTCGGTGCAAGGTACCAAACTACTCAGTGATGAACCAGAGATAAGGGAAGATGACATTGACGCAAGCAGTACAAAAACTAAGGGCTATTTCTAGATTGTGTGACAATGAGTTCAGGTTTGGCGCATGTATGGCACAAGACTACGGGTTTCGTGACCTTTTAGAAGTGCTATCAAATAAAGAAATAGTTGATGTAATTAGGATGCAGATGGAATTAGAGGGCACTTGTTAATTATTGGATTATAGTCGATAAATTGATTTCTACTACATTTTACTAGATATACGTTTACTTCTATGTCCATCTATATGTGTGAAATACCCCAAACCTAGATATGGTGTTTAGATGTTAAAATAAGATATAAGAAAGCCAAATAATGCCTTAGAAACATTAGGAAACAATTTAAACCAAAGAAAACACAAGGAAACGCCATAAAAGCAATTTAAGCAAAAACATGCTCTAAGCTTGGAGTAACTTTGGTTAACACCCAAATATCATTCTTAGATCTTAGTAACATGCTAATGGACATATTAAATCAATTACTAAAGAAAACCAAGCTCAAAAACAAGTTAAAACACAAATTGTGCTTTAAGGACTCTTAAAGCACATTTTTGAAAAATTGTCTTGAAAAGGGGTTTTGAGTGGCTAAATGCCCATCATTACTCCTTAATCAACTTGTGTACTACTTAGTATCACATTAGGAAGCTTAAATCAATGGGAAATAAAAAATTTCACAAATTTTGCACTAATTGTGAATAGTGCCCAAATAGTACCTAATTTGGTCTTAAGTCAATTTAGTTTAGCTAATTGGTCAAAAAAGACCATAACTAGCCTTATTTAAATAGGGGGCCGGTTTTTAGAGTTGATGACTCACCATGAGACTTCAGCCGTGTAAGAAAAGAAGAGGGAATTAAGGAAATTCACTATTTGCTTTTAAAAGACAAATATCTTACTTTACTAGCTTACCTCTCTCCTCCCTCCTTCATTCTCATTTCCCACCGGTTTCACCTTCTTCTTCCCTTCTCCATTCGTGTCAGAACAGCCCCATTGTTGCCTCACCTAGCTTTGCCCACCAAATCTCCATTTTAGCTCCAAATCAAAAACTAAACACATATTACTCTTAGTTAGGTCAAGCTCTTGCTTTCTATCCTTTCAAATATCCAAAAGCTTCATTTTGGTGCCAAGGTAAACTGCCATTAGAGGAGGAAAAATCAGTTTGAAGAGCTCTTGGGCTTCTCCAATCATCCAAGGTAAGAAAACTCTGAGAAAAACTAAGTTTCCACCACTTTTCCTCCATTACCGAAAATCGTCTTCTCATGGGATCTTGTGTTTATCCCTTGTTATAGCTTGTTTCTATTCTCCAAGGACTATAGGAGGTCCTTCTTGATTCATATCCAAGCCTATCTTAAGACTTCAAAGGTCAACATTCATTTTAATACCTTAAAACACATTTTTAACCTAGGAATGATTCCTTAAGGTTAGTGTATTATTTAACACTCATTAGAGTCATTGTATGTTGATTAGAACATTGGCAAGGAAATTTAAGAGGGTGGCCAAAAATTAAACAAGGAAAACCAAGGAGAAAAGTGTGAGGAGAAGCTTGGAAAAACAAGGTAATTGTCTTACCTTAAGGTGTTTTGTTGTTCTAAGGGATGGGATTTAGATATATGATAAGTTTAAGTTAGAGTTTACATTATGTAAGGGTTGTTAAACATAGGAGGAAGAACATAATTATATTGAGAACTTGTGACTAAGGAGCAAATGGGAAATGAGATAGTTAGACAATAACAAGGTGAATTACAAGAACACTATTGTTGCAATGGGAGCCTTGTTGTGTGAATTTTCAGGTTAAAGGCTATCATATGTGGAAATTCAGTGTTTAAGATTTATGCATTTAAGGGCCTAAGTGCCAATCTATTTAAGTATATGCACTATATTGTGATGTAGTATAGTTTTGGTGAAATTTGTGTGTAGAGAATGTGTAGTAAGAATTTGAGTGTTCATGGTTGTTTAATGGTGAAAACCAAATGACTGGGTGTAGGAATATACTAAAGAAGTCATGTCAAAATTTGGTAGAAAACAAGGAGTTTAAGGTGTATAAATGAAGTTTGGTGACCTAAGATGTACTAGGAATTCTTAAGGCTTAAGTTGGTGAAAGGAAGTGAACTAGGGTGTTCTTGGGTGTTTAAATGACTTAGGAGTTGTCTTGGAGGAATTAGGGTTAAATGAGTGAGCTGGATACACCAAGGTTATGGTGGGAGTGTGGTTAAGTCTTATGCAAAATTTTGGTAAACAAAGGAAGAATAATGCTTTATGAAAGTCTAAGTGTGAGCTTGTGGAAGAATAGAAGGGAGTTTGTGTAATAGAGGTGTTGGGGAGCAATAATGTTTTGGGAGTAGTGGTGATGTTGTGAGATAACATTTTGGTTAGTTTAAGTTTTAGGTATGAAACTACCACTTGAAAACCTAAGAAAATATTACAAGTGTTAAGAGGTTTTGCAAGAAATTGAGTAACAACTTTAGATGAGGAATTAGGCAAGTTTAAGATGTTATTTTGGTATTAGAATATTCCTAAGATCATGTGTGAACTTTGGGTAAACCATGGATGAAGAGAACAAGTGTAACAAGATTTAGAATAATGCAAAATTTAAAAATCTATAGCTGGTCCGAGACTTAAGTCCAGGGTAAAGTCCCGAACCACACTAAAATAAGGGCCAAGAGTTGCTTCAGCATTATAGTCCGGGACTTTAGTCTTGTATAAAGACCCGGACCACCCTATTAAAATAACTCGAGAGTTAGACAAAGACATGGTCCGGGACTTAAGGTCTGTACAAGGACCCGGACCAATGTCAAAATTCACCCGAGAGTTAGGATATGAGTTGGTCCGGGACCTAAGGTAAGGACCAAGTCCCGGACCACTCTAATAATGGTGTTTAAGCTTGGAAAATGTTAGGTAATGATGAGGATTATTAGGTATTGATGTTATAAAGTTATTTAGGACATGTTTGGTGGGTATAATGGCTACTAAGTGGGTGAATAAGTATAAGAGATAACGTGAAACGATGCACTTAAAACTTTGAGTTAAAACTATAAGGACTTAGTGAATATTAACTGTAGACACCAAAAATTCTCACCCGTTTTATATTAAAACCAAAATACAAGATTAAAAATGCTTCTAGAAATAGGGTGGTCGTCCCCGTTTTCAACTAAAGGAATTTCTTTTTCTCCAACATTTAAAATCTCACATTCCTATGGAACAGGAGCACGAGCCTTTTTTATATATTATTTAATTTATTTTTATTTATTTTCATTTTTATTTTTATTTTTTTATTTTATTGTAATCTGTTTTTAAAATGACTTCATTTTGTATACTTATTTTATTGCTTTGGTTTTAAAATATTTCACGGTTTTGTTATTACCTTGTATTATTTTATGTACTCGATCGATTTATACTTTTATTATTATTTGTAACTTCCCTTTGGCTTTCTCCGTTTTATCGTCTCTATTTCTATTATTTCGTGTATTTTCCATTTATTTTAAGTGTTTTATCTTCATTACGTGTATTAATTTTTATTATTTCATGTACTCATGCTTTCATTTTATTTTATATCTCGTTACGTTTTGGGTCCTATTTTTAATTGTATTCCATAATTTCATGCCTTTAGATTAATCTCCTCATATCTTGTCGAAATTAGAGTTCTCATAATACTTCTCCCGTGAATATACTAAAATTTGGCCTAGCTCAATTGGTTAAGATACCCATCACGTAAGCTGCAGGTCTCGGGTTTGATTCCTAGTATAGGCCACAAGCGTTTTCTTTATTTCAGCACGTGACATGACTTTTATTTTGTTTCTCTGCTACTATCTACTGAAATCGATCGCAACTCAATTGGTAGAACATGCAGGAGAGGAGGGTGAGGTATTTGAGTTCGAAACTTGGTAGAGCATGTTTTGTGACCTCCTTTATTTTCGCCAACTAGTATCCAAATATGGCCCTGTCCAATTCGGCCCACACATGTCCAAATAGCTCGTTTCGGTCCACACTTATCCAAACAACCCATTTCTTTTTATTTAAAGCCCATAACCATCTAGCAAGACCCTAATTTGACATCTATCCACTCCTTTCATTATAAAACTCCCAAAACAAAAACAATAGAGGATGGGTATGTTTTTGCAAGAGCCGATAAAAACACTACAGGATGGGCACCCCGGACTGATTATTCTTCTGTCGTTCCTTCCCAAGTCGATGGATCTGGTTTTTTTTTTAAACCTTAGACCTCTCGTTTCTTCCTGACCACGCCCGAAACTCACCACCACCCTCTCCGACTATCACCTCCATCTGTATGCCCTTCTTCCTCCATTAACACTCCTCGCCGGAGGTTTTGAACTCACGCCGGAACGCCTTTCTCCCGTTATCCCCGTGATTTCCCTCGCTCCGCTCAACACGGTAACATTGGGTTCGCATCTTACATGAGCCTCTTCTATACTTTTCTCTCTTTCCCTCGCTTCCCCGTTTTCTGAAATTTCATTTGTATCAAATTTTCATTTGAATGCCAAAGAGAACTGTGCCCGTAATGGTAAAAAATCTGTAAAATGTTTCCGAGAAAGTGAGCTTGCTTTGCACTTTCTTCTTTTCTTCATCTTTCATTTTCATTATGGAACTGGAACTGCAAATTTTCGGTTTTGCAAGTCTCTAGTCTCACGGAACTACACGATGGCTTGTCTATTTTGTTTGTGCTTCACTGTTTTCTCTTTCCCTTTGTCTGGGTGTGAGCATGTGCGGACTCTTGAAGTATTGATTCTGAACTTGAGCCTTCGGGTTCCCCTCTGGCAATTTCGGTTACCCTTATCAAATGACTTGATATGGACCTTGTAGTCCATGGACATGGTGAAAGCCTACGCATATTCGAGTTCCGCTTGCTGTTGATGTTCTTGTGCTTCGCCTCTAAGTTCAGTACACCGGCTTAGCCCGGAGTTCTAACCAGGCGACCTTTATTATTCCTCACTGTCAGATGGTTGTCTTTCTGTTCAAGCTTTTAGATGGTATATCCCTTTTACTTAGAGTATAAACGCTGTTAATACCCGATCAGGAAATAAGTCGGAACATTTGTCGAGTTATGCTACATTCTCTGCTCTGTAAGCTCGTGAATTTGGTCGTTTCCAGTCAGGACCCTCTTCCTTTAGTTGCATGTGATAATCTCTAACGATATATTTTCTGCTCTTGCTCTCAGATTTGTAAAGACAGAATACCCTCGGGCTATTCATTTGTTTGCTTGACCCAGTTTAATCCTCCCTTCAATGATTTCATGTTGAGTGTTTATGTATGTCCCCGCTTCCTGAGCTGATTTAGTAAAGTTCGCGTTCATTTGAACCTTGAAATGCCCTTACCAGACATGAGTAAAAACGAATCGTTCTTCCCCTGTCTATACTCGTTACTTACCATATTTTGTTATTCGTTTGCCTCACTTTGGCCATGTGGTCTATCATCCTTAACTAACATCCCTCTGTTATTATCTGCTTTGGATTCTTTGTTTTGTTTGTCTTACAGGAAATCATGCGTCTATATCCCTGGTATTATATTCTGATTCAACATTTGACTTCTGTTACTGAGTTTATGCTACAGTGACGTATCAGTATGGCTCATTTTCTTGTAAATGAACATGCGATGAACTTGTGACTTGAGCGTGATAACCGAATTGCTGAAAGATTTGCACTTCTGCTTGCTTAATAACTGGTATACCCTTCCGTCCACTGTTGTGTAAAATCAATAGGTATGAAGCCCTTCTGTCAACTTTAGGATTGGTGACCTCAGTTCGTTCAACATTTTTAGCTTATAGTTAAAAGGAGAGAATGTTTAAGTTGGTATTTAGGTGACTCCTTTGTCAGTCTGTATGTTCTAGAGCCTCACCGTCTGACTTTTTCAGTTAGTTGAATAACAAATACATAGGATCGGTAATGTGAGAATAAAAGAGTAAAAGAGCATTTTGATGTTTTGAGTTCCATAACAAGGAAAAAAGGAGTTAGTGTTGAGTTCAATTTGCTATGTTACATCTGTACAATCTGGTTTGACTAATGAATTGTAGGTAGCTCACTAATCCGATTTGGTTCATAAGGACATAGAAAATGAGTGAACATAATAGAAATAATTGTTTTAAAACTTAGGTTAGGCCTGAACTTTGTTTGAGTTTAATAACCTTTAATTCCTTGTTCCCTGTTCAAAATCTTTACGGTTTCCATAATAATGAACATGTGTTGTAACACCCCTACTACGTACTTAACAATTAACTGAAATCACAACGCGGAAATAAACAACTAACAATAACTAAACGGTTCGGTGCTACAACGCCGTTAACCACCCACGTGGTTAACAAGGCAGAATAAATACAAGTGTACCGGTCTGATGATCAGACTCCCGAGCGTTAGGTACTAACATCCATATATATACATAACTGACCATACCGAGTATTTAATAAAACCGTCACTGTAACATGTAAACTGTAATCTGACACTGTGTACAACTACCACTATAATAACGACGGTATTCAAAATATAACGCCACAGGAGCACCAGCGCATCCCGGGCTCAACATCCCAAAAATAATCCAAAAGTATCCCTACAAACTAGGATCTACAGCCATTCCGCTTCTTCGATCCTCTGCAAATAATATGGAGCCCCCGAGGGGGTCAGCAACCCTTGGCTGGTATGGTTAAAGCGCAGCCCATCGGCTACCGGGATACGCGCAACTAATTGTCATGATAAAATGGCATTCATTTTTAACATACATCATAATAAGCATAGCAAGAAATATTGCATAGCACACATAAGCACATAACATAACAAGTACGATTCCCTTTGGGAATCGAACCAAAACATAGTCAGTTCACATGGAGAGCCTAGAGATTGTTGCCAAACTCATGCTTAGCTCGTTACATAACTCGTTACCGTCCCGTTAGATGAACGGTTAACTTAACTCAAAGGTGCGTCGGATATAGTGATCCAATCACACCGAACAAACATAGTATGCCCCTGTGGCCCGACGTGAGTCAGTAAATAGCCTTGGTTAAGCTAAAAGGGAAGGTTGAAAACCAAAAGAGAAGACAACCTTAACATACAAAGAGAATCGAACCGGTTATGACATCGACTCCCATACTCACACGCGTGGCCGGAACTACCGGACTCCTCACTTCCCCGGTTAGCACTTGTCAGAAGTCCCATTATTGGACTTAAACAACAAATTCACAAGCAAGTGTTTAGGTCATGTTAGACACACACACACACAAGGGAAATGAGACACATCTTTCCGATACAATAACTTTAACAACTGTAAACTCATTACATGCCTTAATCTTACAAGGTCATAAACACACATAAAAACATACAACACACAAGCCGGTGTAAACCGGTAGGCAACAGACTGCAAGAAAACCATACCTTGGTCCTTGCTGCAAACGTGACCCGCCAAGCGTAGTCCCTAAACATAATTAATAATGTCGGTTAATTAACTTATTTAACTTCCGTTTACTAAGCATTTACATGATTGTATGACATGTTCTAATGCCTAAACTCACCCTTGATTATCTTCATTATACCCCCTAGGGTTAACTACTTAAGCCACTCTTTGTTTGTTTTTTTTTACAAGTTTTGGTCCGACCGACCTTACCGACCGACCTTACACAAGGTCGGTCCATTCCAGTGACTTCCGGGTTTGAAAATTTACACTACGACCGACCTTACAAACTCGGTCCCATGGTCGGTCCATTCCAGAACATATTACCGTCAGAAAATTCTACTCCGACCGACCTTGCAAGTTCGGTCCACAAGGTCGGTCCATTCCAGAAACAATTCTCGTACAAAAATTCAGACCTGACCGACCTTGCAAGTCCGGTCCCAAGGTCAGTCTATTCCAGAAACTTAGTCCGTACCAACAAATACAAGCCCGACCGACCTTGCAAGTCCGGTCCCCAAGGTCGGTCCATTCCCGAGACCGTTTTTGGCAGGGTAAACTGGGCTCGACCGACCTTACAAGTCCGGTCCCTAAGGTCGGTCGGCTCCAGACCTTTGTTTCTACATTCCCATTTCACTCCAAACTTCACCTTATGTAACCTAGTATGTTCTAACCTCATTTGGGCACTTCAAACACACCTTAAGACATCCATTAAACTCCTTAGATCATTCGTTAAAACCCTCCTCAAGCATTACACAAATTCATGTAAAATGGTTTACACTTGTAATGTTTTTCTACTAAGTTTCTATGTGGTGTTTTTTACCTATAACTACCACTATTCCCAAATGTTTTCTCACCACTACAACATCATCTCCCAAGCATCTTTTCTCGCTAGGCAAAACTCCTTGAATTTCCCTCAAGTTTACAACTCTACTTACAAGACATTATTTTCTCCTAGTGCACCAAAGTTTGTATAATTCCTATGCACAATCTCACCATGATCTTAAAGTATCCCAAAACACTCATTTGCATTCTAAATCCTCCAAAATGTTGCCTAAGTCCTTTTTGCATCCTAAAACGCCTTAATGCATGTTTCTTTCCCTAGTAAAACACTTAATCATTCTAAACACTTCATAGCTCACCAAACTCATTTTAAACACCTAAAATTTCTTATACATTAGCTAAATTTTGACATGGGTTCTCCTAGAACATTGCTATGCCAAAACACATTGTTTTCACCATTGAACATTCAAGAACACCTAAATCCATCAAGAGCATTCTCACACACAAAACTTCACCCAAACTACACTACTTCATAATATAGTGCATTATTTAAATTGCTTGGCACTTAGGCCCTTAAATAAAATGGCTCTTAGGCCCTTAAATTGCATAAATCTTAAACACTGAATCTCCACATTATATTTGCCTTTGACCTGCAAATACACTCAACATACAATATGCCCCTTAATAAACTCTTTGAGAGCTTTTACTAACTCATTCACCATTGGCTCCTTAGGTAGCTTTATTAAGCAACATAACCTCATTTTTCCTAAGGCATTAAACTACATTAGGTAGCACATTTACCTCTTTTCCTTCACAACCTTCTCACTTAATTTCTCCTTGCTCTTCCTTGATTAAAATCGGCAAGACTTTGGTTTGCCTGTCAAGTTTCTAATCAATATACAAGCAAGGTAATAAGTATTCAAGCTTCATGCTTAAGCACGCTTATAAACCCTAAGTTTTACATTGTCTTAAAACATTAAGATAGTTGTTTTACCTTGGTATTGGAAGAGAGTTTGAATAAGTAACAAGAGAGGACTCCACCAAGCCCTTAAATGATTGAAATGAAGCTAGAACAAAGCAAGAGAAAACACCATAAAGAGGTGGTTTTCGGTCAACACTAAAACATGAAGGAAATGTTGTTTTTCTTGGTTTTTCCTTACCTTGAAGCAAAGGTGATCAACAAGGCATAAAAATATAAGCTCAAGCTCCTTCAATGGTGGATCTCCATGGCACCGAAATGGTGGTCTTGAAGTTTTGAGAAGACAAGGTTGAAGAGCTTGATGAGACTAAGCGAGTGGTGGTCTTAGAATTTGATTTGGTAAATGGAGCTAGGAATTACAAGAGTTTAAAGATGGAGAATGGTGCTTGGGCTGTAGCAAAACCGTGTATGGAGGAAGAAGAGAGGTTGGAGACGGTGGGAACATGAAGGAAATGAAGAAAGTGAAGAAGGTAAGTAAAAGGTAAGGTTTTAAGAGATATTTATGTTAAAGTAAATAGTAACTTGTTTTATCATTCTTTACTTATCTTATTAAGCTAGTAAGGGAATGACTCACCCTTGTAAAAACCAGCCCCCATTATGTAATAAGGGGTATTTTAGTCTTTGTTTACCAATTAACTCACTTATATTTACTTATGTTATAAACTTGCTTAATTTAGTTACTATTCACAAAACAAGGCATATAGTTGTGAAATTTTTGATTTCCCATTGATTTAGGCTTCCTAATGTGATACTAAGTAGCACACATGTTAATTAAAGAGTAATGATGGACATTTATCCATTCAAAACCCATTTACAAGACAATTTTTCAAAAATGTGCTTTAAGACTCCTTAAAGCACATTTTGTATTTTTACTTGTTTTCAAGCTTGGTTTTCTTTGGTAATTGGTTTAATATGTTCATTAGCATATAAATGAAGTCTTGGTAAGCTCATTAGGTCTTAACCAGGCTTATCCCAAGCTTAGAGCACATTTTCGCCCATATTGACTTTAAGGTATTTATTTGTGTTTACTGTGGTTTAAATTTTTCACTAATGTTTCTAAGGCACTTTTTAGCCTTATTATTCCCTAGTTTAATGTATAAACAACATACTAAGGTTTGGGATATTTCATGTGTTATTTCATCTTTCCTTGATCGGTCGTTGTTTTGATCGCTTGTTTACCGTATGAATTCATTTCCTATATTGATCTCTACGTGTACATGCTTTATACGTATTTTTACTGCAGTTTCCTAATGCACTATTCTTTACTTGTGTATATTATGTAAGCCCTAGACAGTCTTTTAGGTCACCCCTTTTCTTTTTGATCAAAGTCTTGGAAGGTACTCCACAACTAGCTCATTTCTATTTGCTTGGTGGGGAACAATACCATCCAAAACTTTGAAAATCTTTTAAGCCTTTGAGGGTACCCCACAACTAGCTCATTTCTATTTGCTTGGTGGGGAACAATACCTTCCAAACTTTAAAAGCCTATCCCAAACCACCCTTAATTTCACTTAAAAAACTTAAACCCAAAAAAAAAGAGAGAATATATTCAAATCCAAAATCAAATCTGATTCCAAAGTCCAATTTCAATTCAAAGCCCATTTCAAGGCCCAATCTGAAGTGAAAATCAATAAGGCCCATCTGGCCCAATTTTCAAAGATAAAAAAAACAAGATCTAAGTTTGACCCAATTCTAAAGCTCATTTCAAAAACCCTATTCCAAGATCCATTTCAGGCCCAAAAAAAAATCAAATAAAGCCCAACATCCAAAAATCAATAAGGCCCAATTGGACCCAAATTAGAACTCAAGATTGGCCCAAATCACATGAGGCCCATATTTGACTCATTTTTTAAATGCTCATTCAAACCACCTCAAATCAAAAGCCCAAATCGTTTCAAATCTGATCCCAAGGCCTAACTTGGTCCAAAACCCTAAATGAGGTCCAATCAAGCCCAAACCTAAATCGAGGCCCAAGCCCATTTCGAGGCCCAAACCCATTTCAAGGCCCAAGCCCATTTCGAGGCCCAAGCCCATTTCGAGGCCCAAGCCCATTTCGAGGCCCAAGCCCATTTTGAGGCCCAAGCCCATGTCAAGGCCTAAGCCCATTTCGAGGCCCCCAAGCCCATTTCGAGGCCCAAGCCCATTTCGAGGCCTAAGCCCATTTCAAGGCCCAAGCCCATTTTGACCGAAGCTCAAATTTTGACCACTTGAACTTTGACCAACCAAATTTTGACCACTCACTAGTAGAAAAAATGTTTTTAATGACGGCGTTTAAACCACGGTTAAATGGAAAACCGTGGTTTAAAGTTTATAAACCACGGTTTTAATAGCAACCGTCATTTAAGGTGCATACCAGAGCACATATACCACGGTTTTTCCGGAACCGTCGTATATAGGTTAGTTATATACCACGGTTTTCAGGGCAACCGTGGTATATAGTACATGCCGGAGTGAATATACCACGGTTCTTGGAGAACCGTCGTATATAGGGTACCTATATACCACGGTTCCGAGGCAACCGTCATTTATATTGCACATCTTACTATATTAAACCACAGTTTTTTTGATCAACCGTGGTATATAGTCTAGGCGGGAATTTTAATTTTCGGCCGAAATTTAATGCGGCGCTTTCTCTCTTATGTATCGACGAAGCACTCTTCTTCTTCATTCTCTTCAATGTCACGGTAATTTTGGAACCCAAACCGACGAACATGCTCTGCAAATCTTCTTCATTCTCTTCAACTAGCTCACGGTAATTTTTGCAACCTAAATCGCGAACAAGGAACATGCTCGTCCTCACTCATTCTCTTGTTTTTTGGTAATTTTTGCAGCTTACACTTGCGAACAAGGAACATGCTCGTCCTCACTCACTCATTCTCACTGTAATTTTCGCAACCATAACCGGCGAACAAGGAACATGCCTACGCCTCCATTCTTCATTCTCTTCAACTTCATCGTAATTTTGCAACCCACCGCGAACAAGGAACATACTACGCCTCCATTCTCCACTCATTATTTTGCAACCCTAAATCGCAAACAAGGAACACACATGTTCTAGCCTCTTCATTCTCTTCTGTGCTTTGTTTGATATCTGCGAAGCGGCGCTTCTAAATCGCCGGCGATTTTGAAAAAAATTTCATAGACTATAAACCACGGTTATATGTATAACCGTGGTTTATTCGTTGATTTTATAGATAATATACCATGGTTTTGACCTTCAACCGTCGTATAAAAGGTCTTTATACCACGGTTCTCTCCTTAACCGTCGTTTAAAATCGTTGAGGACCGCGTCCAAAAACGGTCTTAAACGACGGTCATAGCAAACCGTGGTATATAGTCTACTTTTAAACGACGGTTATCAACCGTGGTATATAGGAAATTTTCTATATGCGACAGGAGCATAAACCACGGTTCCTAACCGTGGTATATAAGAAAAATAACCGTGGTTAAAAACATTTTTTCCACTAGTGACTCAAACTTTGATCAACCAACTTTTGACCACCTGAACTTTGACCAACCCAACTTTGACCAATCAAACTTTGACCTCTGACTTTGACCAATCTAACTTTAACCCAACTTTGACCAATCCAACTTTGACCCAACCGAACTTTGACCCAACTCATTTTTCAACCCCAACCCAAAGTCAATTTAGCCCAATTCAAACCCAACTCATTTCAATTCAGTCCAATTCAATTCAGTCTAATCCCATTCAGTTCACATTCAAGATCCAATTCAAACTCAACTTGTAAATCTCATTCAAACTCCAAAAATCCAAAAACATTCCTCAGTATTCAGCTTTAATTCAAAAAATCCCAAAAAAATATTCTTTCTCAACTTTGAACAATCATTTTATTAAAATCTCATCGGGTTTTCAAAACTCTTCTCACATCACAAAAAACTCTTCTCAAATGCAGAAAGTCCTTCTCACATATACAAAAAGTTTTCTCCTAAAACATTTCTCAAAATCAGTGTTTCTTCATTGAAAATTCCGAACAACTTCAAAAGTTTTCCAACTCCATTTTCAAACTCAAAACTAAACTGTTTTCGGGGAACATGGAATGTCTAACACCTTCAAAGAACGTTTTCTTCCTATTTAGACACCACTTGTCTCCCTTCCAAAATAAAAATCCGAGGCGAAGCACTGGGTCATAACCTCTCTTGTCGCAGTCTGGATCTCTTTAGGCGGGGCATTAGGGTGACAAACCTCCCCTAATTGCAGCCTAGAACTGGTAGACAATAAGAAATAATATATAATATCATGCTTAGAACTGGTTGACATCACGATTTTTGTTACAGGTAATGTACGTACGAGATGGATTTGTGTGAAATGTTTATTTTGGTTAAAATATGATTTCCGTGGGTGGATCGTATTTGATAAGTTCATCATATGGTTATTATTATATTAATAATGTTTATTTAATGACATATCTTCCTTATACTTACACCGACAAATTGTATATTATCATATATTGTTTTACGGTAAGTAGGTGTAGGCATAGTAATATATTGGCGAGTTGGGCTAAAAGCCCACAAGCCTTGTTTTGGTTATATTATTGAGTTGTTATTTTGTTTATTTATCATCTAGAGTAGTTAAGATTCTTAGAGTTTTTCTAGCAAGTCAGTTTTTATCCTTTGTTTTATATAAGCTTCAGAAACGTAGGGTTGTAAACATACAATATACTTTTCTTTATTGAGAAACAACGGCAAGCCGCTTACACAAACACCATGCTTTACACTTTCACAATATCAATGGCGTTTACACAATAAACCACATTTTATACACAAACAAACCTAAGAATTCTAAGATGGTATCAGAGCTTCAGGAAGCTTAATTCATTCACGAATCACAGCCATGACAGGCGGCAATGGAAAGGAGAAGGCAAACGTGGATTCTGCTTCAGGAACAGCAAGTTCAGTCATAGATGTGAACGACCCAATCTTTGTTCACGCTGCAGAGAACCCAGGGCTGAGTCTTGTTCAGAGGTTTGAAGGCACCGGCTTCCTCGGTTGGAGGTTTGACATGGTGACCGCTCTGAAAACCAAAAAAAATATAGTTTTGTCACCGAAAAGTTAAGAAACCAGATGAAACAGATTTGATTCGTTACTCAGCTTGGGAAAGAGCGAATTCACTTGTGGTTAGATGGCTGAAGAATTCGCTTGGTGGCAGTGTGCTCGACAGTGTTCGTTACATGGATGACCCCAAGGAGATATGGGATCAACTCAGTTCCAGGTACCAACATAGCAATCTAGCTGTTATTCATACTTTAAAACGTGAACTAGCAGAGATTAAACAAGCAGATGAGTCAGTAGCTGAATATTTTAACAAACTAAAAAGGGTCTGGGGAGAATTGGAGCAAGCCAAACCACCAGATTTCTGCACTTGTAACAGTTGCACTTGCAACATTAATAAATCCATCAGAAAAGCTATAGACGAGGAGAAATTGGTTCATTTTTTAATGGGGCTCAACAGAAAGTTTCTTTCTATCAGAGGTCAGATATTGGCCTTATCAGAAATACCGAGCTTGGAGAAAGCTTTCTCCCTGGTTATGCAAGAAGAGGAACAGAGGGGAAAGCAGGTTTCATCAGAAGAAGCCACATCGTTTTACACACACAAACAAGCACAGGCAGGAAAACCCACAAGGTTCGAACACAGCAAAGTCGAAACAGACAGAAAAAGATTACCTGCACTTACTGTAAAAAGGTTGGTCACCTTAGCGAGCAATGTTACCAGAAATTACAGTGTAACTATTGCAAGAAAAATGGGCATATCGAAGCGTATTGCTTCCACTTACATGGCAGGGAAAATGTTCTCTCCCGAAAGAAGAGAAGTTTCGCCAACAATGTAAAATCAGAGGAAGGAGAACAAACTGAGCTCACAAGCTCAGACAGTGGGTTCACGGCCAAACAAATGCAACAACTTTCGGAAATGATCCGAAGCGCAACCATGAAATCAGAGGACTTGAGCTACATCAATTTTTCAAGTAACCAAACTTTAGAGTTTTGTCTTACCAGTTCCAGTAATTTGTTCGAAGGGAGATGGATAATTGATTCAGGATCTACTGACCACATTACCGGAATTAAATCTGTATTCGAAACCCTAAGGGTTTTGCGTAATGGAAAAAGGGTTCTCTTACCAGATGGAACACCATATACGGTAAACCTGGTTGGTGATATTCGGTTGAGTAATCGATTGCTGCTGAGAGGAGTTCTCTACGTTCCGGAATTCCGATTTAACTTGCTCTTTGTGAAGAAGATTGTAGAACACTGTGGTTGCGTTTTGATCTTCGACCGTCGTCTTTGTTTTCTGCAGGACCAATCGACAGGGGAGAGTAGTGTTTTTGGGCGAGAGTTTCACGGCCTGTTTGTCCTAGATCTATCGGAGGCGAATAAAGCTAAGGAAGGGCGTGTTCTCTCAAGCGTGGACCAGGCCGACGCTGATTTGGGTCTACCGGTAGCGAACAAACTGGACCATAGCAAACTGGGCCGTAGCAACTCAGAGGAATGTCGGGTTGAGGGCATGAATAAGCAGAGCCCGTTTTATTTTTGTAATAAGGCCACCAATTCAGAAGTGGGCCGCAGTTCTTTTGTTTCTCCTAAAGCTAAGGCGGTCCACATTAAACTTGGGCATGTGCCTTTTCGCAAACTTGTTTCAATGGGTTTGATTACACATTCAGATTTTTCTGTTGACTATGCTTGTGATATCTGCTACAAGAGTAGGGCTCAGCGTTTACCGTTTGATGATTCGTTTATAAAAACTAAGCGTGCTTTTGAAATGATCCATGTCAATGTGTGGGGCCCGTTTAAAGTTAAAACGCACAACGGATACAAGTATTTTGTTTGTTTCGTGGATGATTTTACGAGAACAACTTGGGTGAACCTTTTGAGACACAAGAGCATGGCTTGGGAAGCAGTAGTTAATTTCATCACAATGGTCGAACGACAATTTGATGCGAAAGTTAAGATTGTACGGTCTGATAATGCAAAGGAACTGGGAAGTTCTAATGACGGGAACAGTTTCTTTACTGCACAAGGAATCGTTCATCAAACCACTTGTGCGCATACGCCTCAGCAGAATGCAGTGGTAGAAAGAAAGCACAGGTACATTCTTGAGACAGCCAGAGCCTTACTTTTCCAGTCTAATATTTCTCTTGCTTATTGGGGAGAATGCGTTCTACATGCTGTCTATTTGATCAATCGGTTGCCATCCAAGGTGTTGGGAGGAGAGTCCCCCTTTGTTCTTTTACATGGGGGTAAGGTTCATTATGATGACATTAAGCCTTTTGGCTGCCTGTGTTACAAGACGATTGTCCCTAAAGATAGTAAGTTCAGCCCTAGAGGAGAGGCATGTGTTTATCTTGGTGAAGCGCCACGGAAAAAGGGACACAAGGTTTTGCGGCTTAACTCCCGCGTTGTGGAAGTTTGTAGAGATGTACAGTTTCATACGGATGTTTTTCCTTTTGCTGGCACGATACAAACTGAACGACCATCTATTCTGGATTCCGATACTGCACCTATCTTTTTTGATGACGAACCATCAGTACCAACACCACAGGAGAGTTCTCCTGCACAACCTGTGAATCCAGTTGTGCCGGTTCATCGTTCGGCTAGAGAGTCACATAGACCCAGTTATTTGACTGATTTTGTCTGTAACAGTGTTTTTCGAGATGTTCTCGATGACAGGGTTTACCAAAATGAAGATTCAACTGTCAATCTTATCTCAGGCTGTGAAAGCCTCACTGATCTTCCACCAGCGACTTGCGTGGCACTGTTGTCTAATGCTCAGGTTGGTTCTTCTGTTGATATGAGGGAGCCTTTGCATTATAAAGACGCTTCTCAGCACGCTCATTGGCGTCAGGCTATGGATGATGAGTTGCAAGCCCTTGAACGGAATGCAACATGGTCGATTGTTGACTTACCACGTGGCAAGAAGGTAGTTGGTTGCAAGTGGGTTTATAGGGTTAAGCTCAAGTCTGATGGTACTCTCGAAAGGTATAAAGCAAGGCTAGTCGCCAAAGGCTTTACCCAGCGCCATGGGTTAGACTACACTGAGACTTTTTCTCCTGTTGTTAAGCTGACAACAATTCGTGCTCTCATCGTTGTCACTCTCAACAAGGGGTGGGTCATTAATCAGCTCGATGTGAATAACGCCTTTCTTCATGGTGA
Organism: Limonium bicolor; assembly: GCA_023374045.1. Lineage (NCBI taxonomy): Eukaryota > Viridiplantae > Streptophyta > Magnoliopsida > Caryophyllales > Plumbaginaceae > Limonium > Limonium bicolor. The sequence goes on from CM041778.1 coordinate 39,561,767, forward strand.
TTTGGATGAGGAAGTCTACATGCGTATTCCAGATGGCCTTGCGGTGCCTGGTAAAAACAAAGCCTGTTTGTTGAAAAAGTCTTTGTATGGGCTTAAGCAGGCTTCGCGACAGTGGTTCTCCAAGTTGGCCAATTTTCTCTATACGCTTTCTTTTCAACAATCTAAGAATGATTACTCGTTATTTTACAAAGACACAGTCAATGGAAGAATGTTTCTCGCAGTTTATGTGGATGATATCCTCGTTGTGGGCGCTTGTCAAGATGAGGTTAATAAGATCAAGTATGCTTTGGATCACACTTTCAAAATTAAAGACCTGGGGTCACTTCATTATTTCTTGGGCATTGAGTTTCTTCCCACCAAAGCTGGTTACATTTTGTCACAGCGCAAGTATTGTCAGGACCTTATTGAAGAATTTGAGTGTGAAAAGCGGCGAGTTGCGCAAGGACCTATGATAGTGGGTAAACCTTTGTTGGCAGATGAAGGGAATTTTTTATCAGATCCTACTGTTTATCGAAGGCTTGTTGGCAAGCTTAATTATTTATCTAACACACGACCCGACATCAGTTTTGCTGTCCAAAATCTGAGTCAATTTATACAGCGCCCCACAGACACTCACATGGAAGCCGCCCTTCATACCCTTTGTTATATCAAGGGAACGGTAAATTACGGTCTTATGCTCACTGGTGGAGGAACCTCTCTTTTACAACTTGTTGCTTATTGTGATTCTGACTGGGCTGCTTGTCCTAATACCAGAAAATCTGTTTCTGGGTATTATATTTTCTTGGGTCATAGTCCTATTTCTTGGAAGACCAAGAAACAAGGTTCTGTTTCTGTTTCTAGTGCAAAAGCAAAGTATCGTTCTCCGTCGGGTTACTGCAGAACTCACATGGCTTACCCGCTTGCTATCTGAACTTTGTGTTGATAACATAGTTCCGATTCCAGTCAAGTGTGATAATCAGTCTGCCATCCACATTGCGCGCAACCCTGTTTTTCATGAGCACACAAAGCATATTGAAATCGATTGTCACTTTGTTCGTGAGCAGATACAACGAGGTCTGGTTGATGTTGTTTATACCCCTTCTTCTACACAGCTGGCTGACATGCTAACCAAGGTACTGCCAGCACAAGATATCTGCAGCAGCTTCCATTGATGGGGATGCGTGACACACACGACTCCAAGCCTTGTTAAACCAGTTTACCTACGGCTTGCGGGGGGGGGGGGGGGTATTGGCGAGTTGGGCTTTTAGCCCACAAGCCTTGTTTTGGTTATATTATTAAGTTGTTATTTTGTTTATTTATCATCTAGAGTAGTTAAGATTCTTAGAGATTTTCTAGCAAGTTAGTTTTTATCCTTTGTTTTATATAAGCTTCAGAAACGTAGGGTTGTAAACAGATAACACTTTTCTTCATTGAGAAACAAAAGGAAAGCCGCTTACACAAGCTCCTCGCTTTACACTTCCACAACATCAATGGGGTTTACACAATAATCCACATTTTACACACAAACAAACCTAAGAATTCTAAGACGCGTCGGTTGTCCACCCACTTGCACCGGAACAATAGAAAAGAATCAATGTCGTAGCCTAGTTCCCAGATGTCCTCGATGACACCATAATACCAACTAGAGTTACTAACTGGTTGAGATCGGTTACCGCTATGGTACTCAGTGGCAGCAGCTTCAATTTTTACCCCACTATTCTGGTTTATTGATGTGGCATCTTGGCGTGCAGTGTAGTATGTGTACCCACTAATATCATACCCCTCAAATGATGTAATCTTAGTTTCAGGTCCGATTGCCAAACATCTGATCTCTTCACTTACAGCTTCTGGATCTGATGATGCTAATGTCAACACATGATCTTTAAACCATTGGATAAAAACTCAGTTTTGTTCCATTGTCAGCCAAATATGGTCTTTCAAAGGATTTTGATGCCTTAACTCAACCATATGGGTTTCAAAATAAGGTTCAGCAACCTCAAGATGTTGTAAGACAAACAAATGTGCTTGATGAATAAGTTGACGCGAAACTTGCACGATCTTTCTACCAATGACACCTTTACCCTTAAACCTGCCATAGTGTCATGGTTTTGGGATACTAATTGACTCTGCCGCACTCAAATAATCGGTCACAAATTCCGTGACTTCCTCAGTCACTGTTGCTTCAACAATGTTCCCCTTTGGTCGATACCTATTCTTCATTCTACTTTTCAGAATACCTATGTACCGTTCAAAAGGGTACATGTACCGTAAGTATACCGGACCACAGAATTGTATCTCTCGAACGATGTGCACAATTAGATGCACCATTATGTCAAAGAAAGATGGTGGGAAATACATCTCAAGTTGACATAATGTGACAACAATTTCACGTTGTAGATCATCTAGAGAGGTTACATCAATTGCCTTGGAGCAAACAGCGTTGAAAAAGAAACATAACCGAGTTAAAGCATTTCTTACGTCAGATGACAATATCCCTCGGATGGCTACTGGAAGAAGATGTAACATCAGTACATGATAATCGTGAGATTTCATGCCAAAAAGTTTTAAATCCTTCATCGATACAATGTTCTTCCGGTTTGAAGAGTACCCAGACGGTACTTTTACCGAGTGCAGACATTTGCAGAAACTAATCTTTTCAGTCTTTGAGAGCGTGTAGCATGCAGGAGGTAAGTATATTCGTTTCCCATTCTCTTGTGGGTGTAACTCCTTTCGTATACCCATGGTTTGTATATCCTTTCTTACTTTCAATCCGTCTTTTGTTTTGCCGGGTATATTGAGCAAAGTCCCACTCACTGCCTCACTCCTCACCAACGTTCTTCACAATGTGCATGATGTCTAAGCAGTGTCGCATAGGAAGATGACGCCAATAAGGTAGATCCCAAAAGATAGAACACTTTTTCCAAATATTTTTCACCGGTTTTGATGTGTTTCCAAATACATTTGCAATGTCCTTAACCTTTTCGTACACTTCCTCAGAGCTCAAAGGTAGACGGGCCACACGAGTTTCGGCTTGACCATTGAACAACTTTCTCTTCGTTACTCGATAAGGGTGATCTTCGGGGAGAAGACGTCGATGACACATAAAAACATTCTTCCCACAATGTTTTAAACGGTCTGAACAAGTGTCTTCCTCGCATATGGGACATGCAAATGTTCCTTTAACCGTGTAACCGGACAAGTTCCCATACGCAGGGAAGTCATTGACGGTACAAAACAACAAAGCCTTAAGCGTGAAATTCTCTCTTGCATAAGCATCATATACCACGGTCCCCTCATTCCACAATAGCTTCAGATCATCTATCAGAGGGGCAAGATACACATCAATGCTATTACCTAGCTGCTTGGGACCAGATATTAGGAGAGATAACATGATGTACTTTCGTTTCATACACTACCATGAGGGCAAATTGTAGATCACTAGCAGAACAGGCCAAGTACTGTGTTGACTACTCAACGTGCCGTACGGGTTCATTCCATCAGTACATAACCCAAGCCTCAGATACCTATCTTCATGTCCGAAATGTTCTTTGTACCGTCTGTTGATGTTTCTCCACTGAGGCCCATCTGCTGGATGTCTTAATTTCTCATCACTCTTTCTACCCTCAGCATGCCATCGTAAGTTCTTTGCATCTTTTGGATTCGCAAACAACCGTTTGAATCTGGGTATTATCGGCAAATACCAAAGTAGTGTTGCTGAAGGGATTTTTTTTCTGAATGGAGGAGTACTCACCATCTTTATGCTTATACCAGGACAACGAACATTTCAGGCAATTGTCCAGATGTTCGTATTCACCCCTGTACAACACACAGTTGTTTGGACACGCGTGAATTTTTTTGTACTCTACTCCCATTGGACACACCCATTTCTTTGCCTCATAGGTGGTGGTAGGGAGACCGTTCTCATCCGGTAGCATATCATGAATCAGCTCGAGGAATGCCGTGAAACCTTTGTCACTCAATCCATATCTTCCTTTCAGGTTGAACAAATTCAATATAGCTGTCAATTTCGTGTACTTAGTGCACGTAGGATACAACGCCGTCTTGGATGCGTCCAACAACCTTTGATACTCATCCGGCCGGTCGACAAAATTATCCTCAACGTTATCAAGCATCTCGTCCATTTGCTCATCATGATAAGTCGACTCACTGTCAACATTGACTCCGGAAGCGCTTGGGAGTTCTGGCTCATCAGTAGTATCGAATGTCTGCTCGGTTCTTGAGTTACACCGATCGTGACTGTAGGAAGCTGAAGCATTATCTTCAACAGGTTCTCCATGAAAAATCCATCTTCTATAATGTGGCATGAAACCACGGGTCTTCAGATGGAATTGTACGACGTTGATGCTTGAATATTGTCTAACCACACCACAATCAACACAAGGACATGGAATTTTCCCCGCCTTTGTCTTGTCCTTGTGTTGCACCGCAGCTTTGCAAAACTCTTTCAGCATCTTGTCAAAATGTTCCCCTTTATCACCATACATCCAGTCACGCTCCATACTATATGTGCAACAGATCACAGGTGTGAGTTATAGCCTATGTAAAACTAAAATGTTTATATAATATGGTCTGTATTAAGTTGCACATGTTTATTTCTTAATGGAGCATGACTGGGATGATTGTCAAGTAGTCTAGCCTAACTATAAGGTTGCAAACACAAAATAAACTAGCATTTTAAATTTAACAAATCGTTCCACTTCTAAAATAGAAATCGGTGTTTAAAACAATATTACGAATACTTTTCTACAAAAAATTTGGCATGACCTTTACATAATTGTACACATCCGTGCTTATTATTCAGCACTCACCAAAGTCATCACAACCACAAATATTCCAAATTCATGTCATCAAACCACATTTAAAATAAATCAATTCTTTACTAGCTAATTGAAAAACAATTGCAAATTCAGATCATCAAACCAACATTTTCGAACCACGTTCTCACTAGCTAATTGGCAACAATAATCAAAACATATTTTCAATTCTCCACTGTATAAGTTCAAACCGGTTTAGAGATTAAAACAGAATCCGGAGTTAAAATACGTACTTATTTTTTAAGGATTTATGGAGAGGGGAGACTGGTGCCTGAGAGGTAGGCTTCTGTGTGAGAGATACAACAATAGCACTTCTGATATGTCTCTGCAAGGGAGCAACACAAAATAAATTAGAAAAGAAAAGCAGCAACAAATATTTATATAACATAATTACATATATAACATACATATATATATATATATATATTCATATTTATATAAACAATAAATAATGTGTAGCATAAAATAAATGATAGCAATTTACGAAAGTTTGGTAACTATCTATCACAATTTTAATAATGGTATGGACTGAAGCACGTGGAGTACAAGGTGACTTAGACAACAAACTAAAGCAAATAAGGGCTTCAGTCATTTGAAAAAGGTATTATGGGTTGCATTTTTTGTGCTCACGAACTGGGCCATAAGTGGCTACAAAAATAAAGACGTAAGTTGAATATATTACCGGTTCACAAGTAGAGTGCTTTCACCCCCGTTTGCAATATAGATAATAAGAGAGATGCTAATGCTCCTAAATTATCACTGCAAAGAACACAAACAATACATTCAACTCTAAATCAGAGCATTATAATAACAAATTAACAATTTTTATACTAAAATTCGAACTTACAAATATAGGGCGTTTTCTAGGTTTCAGTGGATCACGTCTGGCGACGGCGGGCGACGGCCGGCGACGATGGGGCCGGTGACGACGGGCAGCGGCGGACGACGGCAGAAACACAAGTAGAGAATGAAGAGAACTAACGTTGTTAGGAATACAATATAATAGTGTTCAAAAATAATGAAGAAATAATTAAGTTTAAGTATATTACGGGTTCTCGAATGAACTATTTTCAGCCCGGACATCTTCAATGTGGTGTAGTAGTTTGATTGTTCTTTTGTCTATAGTGGCACATACACACAAAATCAGCAAAAACACATTATTTTACACACAAACATTTTATCGAGCATGTTGTGTGCACTAGTAAAAATATTAAATCAATACACACTTTTATATACACATTTTGCACACACATATAAGTTCAATATCCACAACCACATTAAACCATAAATCTATCATTATTGTAAAAGAATGTCAAAATTTGAATTAAAAATCGACATTACCTTTTATAGTTACAAAAACTGTAACAGTTAGGGCATAGTCCTCTGCGGGCGACGGCCGGAGATGGTGGGCGACGGCCGAAGAAGGCGGGCGGCGTCGGAGCGGCGGGGCGGGGCGGGGGGGGGTCGGGCGGCTGGTGGCGAGTGGTGGTGGTCGAAATCGCCTTGGAATCGCCGGCAACAGAGAGGAGAAAGGGGAAGATGAAGCGTACTGTCGCGTCGCGCTGGGTGGGGAGTTTATTAAACGACCTATTTCGGCGGTTCCAATAAAGAAACCGCAGAAATAGGTCCTCCGTATTTTTTAAAATTAAAAAAATAACATCTATTTCGGCGGTTGTGGCGAGGAACCGCCGAAATAGATGTTACTTTTTTAATTTTAAAAAATATGGGGGACCTATCTCGGCGGTTTCTTTAACAACCGGCGAGATAGGGCGTCGAAATAGCCCATTTTTGTACTAGTGAAGCCTTTTCGACCCCTTGACCATGCATCTTTGATGGCTTGATGTCCATCTCCTGTCCACATGGGATATAATCTTACTGGAGAACTCCCCGACTTGTCATTGAACCCCTTAGTCGACTGATGGGGCAGGTAAGAATCTAAACAGTTCGGTCGAAGCTCCCACATTATCAGCCTCCTAATGCACTGCCAAAGGGGGGAATCAATACCTCCATTGCAAGTCCCTTTCCTAGCATGCTCCATTGCCTTTCAAAAGCCATCGTCATCCTCATCCAGAATCTTGCGCCAATACGAAAACTGATCAAGGCCCTTAGCCATGGACCATAATTGGACGCATGCTCATTAAAGTCCTTGAAATTAGGTCAATCCTTTGCCATATGGTTGAACAATCCACATTGTAAGCATAATGGAGGCATCTTCTCATAAGAGAGCCGCATAATCGAGGGAGAACCTTCCAACATAAAAAAAGCATCGCAAGACCGGTTCGGAGATGTCATGTTGGAATTTAATTCTTAGGAAATCACTTCCAAAACGACCCTCATCTTCACCAAAATCTAGGAAACTGCCCAATTTGTCCGCAAAATGTTGAGCAAATGAAACATTGTGAACCCTAATCCACGACAGATAATAAACTTGAACTTATGGTGTTTAGGCACTTTCTTCGGGTGAAGCCGTTGGTGAACAAGGAGAGAGGTGTCGAAAACCCATGGCCCCCGATTAGATATTTCATCAAACTTCCCTTCAGAGCCCAGTTTGAAGACAAAGAGGTTTCAACCCACAACCCTCACCTTGATATGGCCGTGCGTCTGCCATGCTCTGTCAAAGCTCCTTCCAAAGCCTGAACATCTGTAGATATGGATGAAACAACCTTCCAAGAATTCATCGCTCATAATTAGGATTACTAGCTTGATCCATCAGATCATCAACGTTCATAAAAGAACCCTCATCCTTGGTAAGTGAGAGATTGGGACACCGGGAAGCAATATCCTCAATGTGGTTGCGATTGCAGGGAGAAGCCATAACTTGATCAAAGCTCCAACTGACAGGTAGCTGAGACTGGTTGTAGTCGTGTGGGAGAAAGTGATAAGGAGAAGGGATTTTGGGGAAGAGGGTAAACCAACGACCCACATGCAAGATACATTGATGAAAAATTGACACTGGAATTGCCACCAGAATCACAAAGTAGATAAAGTGTAGAGACTTTACAAACCCCTCTCAACAGAAACGAGAGAAAATTTTTAATGTATATGTGTATATCAATATTTGTACACGTCATTGCTGTCACAAGTTAGAAGTCATAGCTCAACACCCAGTGGCATCATTGAGGATGCTTATTATAAAAGTATTTGATTAAATTGGTCTATGTGTCTTGTAATGTTCAAACATTATAAAAAACAACATACAATTGATATCAAGCTGATGTTTTACACTAAAATACAAGGCCTAAATATGTTTACTGTCTTCAAAAGAAAAGTGAGAGAAAGATAAAAGGTGTATACATGTTAGACAATTAAAAGTGTAGCTCAAATATGATATTTTGACATTGAAATTTTGGTTGATTCTATTAGTTATTACAATAATAGTGAAAAAAGCATCTCTACTCATGAAATTAATAAGATAGAAGAATTGGTTCTAAACACTTAGCAAATGTAATATTAATATTGAACATTGTTTAAAAGTTTAATTTTAATATTTTGTTTGCTAGATTTTTATTTGGTCAAAGTACCCCCAGTTTTTGTACTCTAGGTCCGCCACTGGTTAACATTACTCATACAATACTAAACTTAAGGATTAATACATAGGGGAATTATACCTTGGCCATTAGCAAAGTCTTTAAAGGCTAACATCTAGATCAATGAAGCATAGGTTTTACATGAACACCAAAACCAACCATTAACATAGTCAAAGAAAACATCTAGATCAATGAAGCATTGCTTATTCTTTAGAATTTAAAATTTTGAACAAAAAGCCAAGGAGAGAAGACGAGAAGAGAAGATGTTTGATCATGTCCGCGCTGGTTTCGCAGGTTTTATATAATTGTAAACCACGCACTCGCCTTTTTAATTAATTAAATAATTATTGATATAGTTTAGAGAGATGTGTCAGTTCCGATTAATGTTTATGGTATCATATTTATGTAAATTATAACTCACGAAGCTGTGATGTGTTGTCCCAATGTTATCAAAAGAGAAATTATATAGAGTACTAAATTTCTCTTCTTTACTCTTCATTAATTCTACTGTGTGGAAAGGTGAGCTCACTGCATGCATGTGTATCAATATATGAATAATAGTTCTGTTTTGCGCACATGAAACGAATCGTCTATAATTGATGCAGAAGTTAGTCTGTACTAATTAAATCACGTACTGAGAAATTAAAAATGCATGTAATAAAAAGAAGAATTCATTTCAAATAAAAAGAAGAAGAATTAATTTCAATGCACTGCTCCATTACCAAAAGTGCTGCTGCGGCGGCATCATCCTATTAATTTCAATGCAGTACTGTTCCATTACCAAAATGCACTAGTGTGCCGTGAACGACATATATATGATTCTATAACTATAGTACGCCCATTGGTTTTGTCATAGCTCACTGTATGGTGGGGCGCTTTACAGTAGGGGAAACGGACGGGTCCATGTTATTATAGTAATATAAGGTTTCGTCATCAATCATTCGCATAAATGCTTCTAGCTCTAATTTACTATTCAGAAAAAAAAGAAGTTGTTCTCTTTAATTAAATTAGGTAAAATTATATCCCTAGCTAGTTATGTTCTGCTGTTACGTGACTACAGACTACAAGTTGGATTATCGTGATCAAAAGGCCGGGCCGTGGCCCGTGGGTTTGATTTTGATGCCATTTATTAGGGTAAGCATCAACAATTAATGATGGTTACCTGAACATGAATTTCCCCCTTTCTTTTTAACATTTTACTTCTCGATCGTCCCTTTAATTTCTGTTGTCGTTTTACTATCAATTTGTACGGCAAAACGCGTTCTTACCCGGCCTTGAGTCGACCTCTCTTCACCTCCCCAAATAAAAGCGCGGAAAAAAAAAAGGATCATAACTGATCTCAGAGGTATGTAATTCGTATTACCTCTACAATGAAGCCAACAACAGAAAAACGCCAATAATAATGTGCATGTTACTGTGAGTGAGTTGACACTTCATTTTATTTTGTTTGAATTTATTTTCCTCTCACAGCTGACGTTTCATTAATACAGTAGTACTAAAATTGAAGGAGGTAGTAGGGTATTCTTTCAATCCTACTCCCTCCGTCCCTATTTGACCTTCTTGTTTGCTTTTTGGCACGTTTTTCCACCTCAATATTAAACATATAAGATAAAATAATTTTATAAAACAAAGTTGTACAACATATAGTTTTTCACATAAATTCCATTGCAATACTTAGATTTATAAAATTATGTTATTTTACATGTTAAATATTGAAGTCAAATGACAAGCCCAAATAGTGAAGAGGAAGGTCAATTAGGGACGGAGGGAGTATTATTTAGATCTCGCCCTTTTCTATACATATACCCTAGAACAGAAGCAACAAAAACCACGCACCAAATCAATTGCTTGGCATTCCTTCACCATTTAAAAAATTAAAATTAAATATGAAAATAATTATGTTAAGCACATAAACACTATACCGCACTACTTGATTAGATAGTCATTATTATGTCACTCTTGTTGTTAGGCATGGTCTTTAATACTATAAAAGCTAAAATAAATTAACAACCATCCATATTTCTCACAGAAATTATTAACATTGAAATTAATAAATTAAATCACTATTAAATCTATTAATTTAAATTTGTAATTTTTAAATTTACATATATTTATAATTACGATAAATAAAATATAAATTAATTTTTCATAAACTTATGGTCCCGTGACCCGTAACCCTCAACCTACATCGGCCACTGATGAGTCAATTCTTATATTCCTACATAACAGGAAGATTGATTTCAGCCGGTCGACCAAGATCATCAGCTCTACGGACTAGTTTAGGCTCTGTGGAGGAGACTACTGCTTCAGACATACTAGTATGTATTTTTATTCAGCTAGGATTCCGTACCATGTGTACATGCCTCTCTGCCAATAATAATAATATTGCACTATATATTTTCACCACGTGTATGAACATACGACATACACATAGCTCGTCTTTTATAAATTATTAACCTAGCCCGATATATATGTCGATTATTACGGATTGGAGTATATATTTATATATGTGAAGGAGATTCTTTCCTCAAAACAAAACGACGACCCAACAATAATGTCAAAACAAGTACCAAAAACATCATAAGTAAAGTCTGTCAGTCATTATTACTATACAACTACTATAGTATGGAAGCTGGAACCTTCCGATCGAGAAACCGCATATGTGTATGTAAAATGATCCGGGTTTCAATTATTTGTGAAACAAAACTCTCTTCTAGTCTCTCAATTGCAACCTTCATGCAGGTCAGCGGTCTCCGCTTCGTTTGCGCCGGCCAATGCAATCCTAATGTAATTAATTATATCCACATCTGATGCTGGGCTTCATACTGATGGATTTGGGCTGTAATGGGCTGGGCTTTATATCAGTTTTATTAACTAAAAATTACAAAAGAGTGAACTGTAGTAGTAGCTACCTTTTATGCCCTCCCTGAGTTGGGTGAATCAAAACTTGTCTCATTTAGACTTGAATCTACCAATATATGTGATTTGAATTTCTTTATATATCCACACTAAAAAACTTCATGAAAATTAAATACATATAAATATGTATAATTTTATGTGTAAAAAAATAAATTACTTTTAATGTAATGTCACTAGTACAAAAAACGTCTATTTCGGCGCCCCTATTTCGGCGGTTGTA
>CM041778.1:39573746-39594125 GCA_023374045.1 Limonium bicolor
CTTCTGTGTGATCTGTGATAAGATTGTTTGTCTGAATGTGAATTAATATGCATGTTGTATATTTACAGCTGCTTATTATTTACTGTTGTTGAGTTAACAGTATTGGTTCGTATATATGAACCTATATAAAACGAACTAGCGGCTATGGTGCTATCTTATGAGAAAAATAAGGAACGTCAGAAAAACGTTGTAGCACTAGGATAATAATACATATATTATCCAAGACTTTCATACGGAGCATTGGCCTTTCTATACGCCGCTCTCGTATCTAACACTGGATCCCGAGTTTACAGACTCCGGATTGGACTAATGATCTTGGTCTGCTGTGTTAGAAAATTTGGTAATGCGATGCGATGGTAATAGTTAAGTAAATAATGAATGGAAGTAAAGCCAAGAGGATGTGGCTCTTGGTGCGCGCTGTGATCACAAAAACGATACCAGGATGTCCGCGTACGGGTCCGCAAGTATCAAGAAAATTTCCCGTGAGCTAGAATGGCTCGTTGGTCGGAGACTCTACCGTTGGAGTGGCTACTGCCGTGGGTGACCCGCCATAACATATGGGTAACTAGAGACATGTCGTTTTAATGAGACATTGTCACTAGGTATAATGAACAATAATACATTTGAGAATTATACAGTGGCGAACGATATTGGTTTCTACACCATGGACGAGAATTAATATTATTTACTCTCGTTGTTTCGCTTATTGTTCAGTGGTTATACTTGTGTATTTATGTGTGTTGATGGTTGTGTTGTATATGGATTACTGTTGTTATTTACAGTTATATATTAAAACGGTATTGCATGTAATGAACCTCATGCTCTCGACCAAATAATTGAGGGGTCTTTGGGGGCATGACGGGGCATGTGACGACATACTCAGCAGGGGCTGATTCCATACCACAAACCATCTTTATTTCAGGTGATTAGCTGGTGGGTCGCAGCGAGAGGTGACCATTGTGATATTACGGTTGGTTTAGACTTGGTACGGTGTGATACTCAGGTTGCTTTGGACTCGGGTTGTTTAACCGAGGTGTATTTGGTTTAGATGCTCACGGTCTGTAATAATTGTTGATGTTAGATTTGTTTTAAGTTGTTTAGTCTACTATCTATCTCTTGTGGTCACTGCGGGAATACGTTTCGCAAGTTGATTATCAGGTAAATCGTTATCACCGTATGGGCGAGTGATAACAGTGACACCAGTAGGGCGATAGTTTATTATTTACCGCTGCGAGATATTATTGTGCGCGACTTCTATAGGATTACTAGGAACCGGTTTAGTAGGGGTGTTACATTTCTCCTTATGAATTCGGCACTCCTAAGGTAGATGAAGAACAAAGTTTCCTTCATGAAAATGGAGAAGGAAAGAACCTTAGAAGAAGTACAACTTGGTTACACATAAAAATGTGCTTTAAGGACTTTCAAGCATTAAAAACTACCTTAAGATAACCTTGAGATGCTCCTTGGATTAATGTTGATTTGAACAATCTCCTTGGAGAACTAATTGGTGCCGAACACTCCTTGTTATGCTAGGAAGAGTTTGCTTCAAGTCTTGCCAAGAAATGCTAGGAAATTACCTTAAGGATGAAGATAGAAGTTAAAACTCCATTAATGGACTTAAGAGCTTCAAAGGAAGAAGATGAAGCTAGAAGAGAGAGGAGAGAGCTTACCAATTTCGGAAATGAAGAGGGCAAGGGAAGAATGAAGGCAACCGAATTGTATAGGTAAGAATGCCTTTAGAATTTGATTTTTGTTTTGTTAATTTTTAATGTCATTTGACTATTCTTTTTCCTTAGTTTATTACATGGGTTATTGGCTCAATAAATGCCCATGTTACTAGCTAATAATCGGCCATGTGGTGTGACAAGGCATGAGTTGGAGTGAAATAATGTTGGCTAGAAGACAAGGTAAGAAAAGGTAAGGATATTCCTTTGATTTTTCAAAGCTAAATGACTTGTCTTCTTCTCCATGTATGTGCACGGTTTAGGGCCTGAATGGAGCTCATTTGATCGGCATTCATGAGCTAAGAAACAAGCAAGGAAGGTTACTTGCTTAAGAAATCAAAAGGCAAAAAGAAAAGGAATCTACTTTTTGCTTTTAGCATTTGTTTTGTATCTAGCTCACATGGCCTTATTCCTCTGCAAAATTTCGACAGCTTACTGGTCATATGAGACCTACATACTTTGGCATTAAGTAATATAACACATGGGATGATGATTCATCATGTTTTAAGCCTTTTATAAACTTTTAAAGCAAATTTTATACTAGTTTTTGCTCTTAAAATCGGCCCCCATAGAGCACCTTGTTGACTAGTCACACCAACTGATTTAGAAGGTCATTTTAACCCTTTTTAAGATTACCAATTCGTGGCATGTCAAAAACTACAAGGCAATTGCGTAAAACGCATTTTCGTGACACCCGAAGGTGTGTTTTTGTGCTCTAAGGCACTTTTTGGGAAACTAATTGTTTTTATGAGTTCCAAGTGTTGTAAACACTTATTATGGTAAATAAACATATACTAAGATGTTACATTGAGTTATATGGGTTATATCAACCCGTGACATAATTTACGGGCCATCGGGACACTCCCGGGCCAAAAAGGAGCGCTAAGAAATACTCCCGAGGATTTTGTTGAATTTTGAGAAATCACTTCGTGGGTTCTCTTTAGAATGATAAATAATGATTTTAGGAACTCTAGGAATTAATTTTATAGGAGTTCGTGCCACCTCGGCACTCCTCCGGACTTTTCGTGCTTTAAGGAGCGGGCGTGAGCACTCCCGAGCATTTTGCGTATTTGACTGAATGTAGCTTAGGAAATATATTTATATATTCATATAATGAGTGTATGACCATTTGGTTTGAGTTTTAGAAGGTCATACAAGGTCATGCTTGATCACATGTTCCTAAGGCGTTTTAGCGTTTATGGTGAAACGACTGTTCTTACGTAACTTTTTCATGCATGGGTTTGCATGCGTACGTGAAATGATTTATATTTGGATTGTATTCCAATAAATAATGATTTAATAATATTATTTAGATTTGGGGTATTTCAGCTGTGGACTGGTGCAAGTTAACAGATGTTGGCTTTTTTGGTGAAGAAGGAACTTTTACTAACAATCAGATAGATGGGAACTATTCGGTGAGCAGACTGGATAGGGTTTTAGTGTGTGAAGAAGCTCTAAGTTTGTTCTCATCCTTATCAGTGGAACATCTTAACTGGGAGAATTCTGATCATAGGCCCTTACTCATCAGGTTTTTTGGGAATCAGAAGAAACAGAAGTATCCTTTTAAATTTGAATCTGCTTGGCTGAAAGAAGAGAAATGTGCCCAGATTGTTTCTGAAGTCTGGAAAGAGAATTCTTGTATTCTAGATAAAAAGATTGCTGACTTTGCAAAGGCCTTGTATTCCTGGAAAGACTGGTCTTTCGGCAAGTTGAAGTGGAAACTAAAGAAGAAGAAAGATGAGCTTTCCTCGTTGGATCAGAAACTGAATGTATAGGGAGTGGTTAACAATAGAAAAGACTTTTCATTGAGATTGAGCTTATTTCCTTCAATACTGAAGCCTGGTGGAAACAAAGATCGAGACAACAATGGTTACTAGAAGGAGACAGAAACACTAGTTTTTTTCACTCAAGAGCAACAGCTAGAAAAAGAAGGAATACAATTTTTGGGATGGAAAACCATGTTGGTACTTTGGTTTATGACTGGAGTGGTATTGAACTAATTGCTAGAAACTATTTTCAGAATCTGTTCTCCTCTTCTCAGAGAGTTACTGATTCTAGATTCCTAGATGCAGTTCGAGGCAGATTGACAGCTGAGCATGTTGCTTCTCTACAGATTCCTTACTCTGTAGCTGAAGTAGTTAGTGCTATGAGAGATCTTAATGGAGACCAGTCTCCAGAGCCGGATGGCTTTAACGGAAATTTCTTCAAAAAACTCTTGAATGTGGTTGGACAACAGGTTATATCAACTGCTATCTCTATTCTGCAAGGTAACCCTATCTCTGATTTTATGAATCAGTTTTATATTACTCTGATTCCTAAAGTTAAAGGGGCTGTTAAGATTAGCAATTTTAGACCAATAGCTCTTTGTAATTTTGTTTATAAAATTGTGTCTAGAGTTCTTGCTAATAGAGTCAAGAGTATTCTTCCTGAAATCATTTCTCCAAATCAATCTGCTTTTGTTAAAGGAAGACAAATCACTGACAACATCATTATTTCTGGAGAAATTATGCAAGTTTTGGAAAAAAGTAAAGCAAAGAAAAATGGTCTCTTTGCTCTGAAAATGGACTTGAGCAAAGCCTATGATAGGATTGAGTGGAAGTTCTTAAAAGATACCTTAGTTGAGAAGGGTTTTCCTGACAGTTGGATGAGACCGGTTCTAAACTGCATTTCTTCTACTAAGTGTTCAGTGCTGGTTAATGGGGTTCCTGGAGCTTCTTTCTCACCTCCTAGGGGAATAAGGCAAGGGGATCCTCTCTCCGCTTTCCTTTTATCCTAGCTCAAGAATCTATGTCTAGTTATCTCAATGATGCAGATAGAAAAGGGCTCTTTAAAGGTATTAAGCTTTCTACTCCAGGCCCGAAAATTAATCATTTAGCTTTTGCTGATGATTTGTTGATTTGTGGTAAGTGCTCAGAGCAGAATGTTAGTTTTCTCAAAGACGCCCTGAATTCCTTTTTAGCTTCTTCTGGTCATGAGGTTAACAGTCAGAAGTCTGAGATTCAGTTCAGTAAAAAGCTTAATCACTCCATCAAGCTTCAAATGTGTAACATTTTAGGTTTTGGAGAGATTCAGACCTTTCAAAGGTACCTTGGTCTTCCTTCTGTCATGGGAAGAAACAAGAAGTAGTTCTTTAATTTTATCTTAGATGCTATCCGTAGGAAAGTGGTTAGTTGGGGAAAACCAATGTCCCAAGCCGGGATCTGTGCTGGTGGCCAATGTTCTTCAGGCCTTACCAGCTTATACCATGTCCTTGTTTCTTTTCCCTAAGGGCATTATAGACAAAATCAACTCTATGCTTGCTTCCTTTTGGTGCGGAGGGTAGTTGGATAAGAGAAGTATTCACTGGATGAAGTGGGAGGAGGTTTGTAAGAGTAAGAGTTCAGGTGGGGTGGGTTTCAGATCAGTAGGAGACTTCAATAAAGCTCTGCTTTCGAAGCAGCTTTGGAAGTTATTGACAGATCCTTCCTCTCTAGTGGCTAGGACTTTAAAAGGAATTTACTTTCCTTCAGGTGAGCTGTTTCAGGTTAGGAAAAGTTATAAAGATAGTCCAATTTGGAGTTCTTTAATTTCCTCTCTTGATCTGCTGATGAAGGGGGCCATAAAAAATATAGGTGATGGTAAGTCTACCTTGTTTTGGAGGGATCCTTGGATTCCAAGACCCTATTCTTATAAGCTCTTCACTACTTCGACTGATATCAGTAATAGAATCACTGTTAATCAATTTTTGCTTCCGAACAGCAATGAGTGGAATTTGGAGGCCTTGAGGCAGCAGGTCTGGGAGATTGATACAGAAGCTATCAGTAAAATCAAGTGTAGTCACCAGGAAAATGACAGATGGTACTGGCATCACACTAAGGATGGGTCCTTTTCTGTTAAATCAGTTTACCTCACGGATGTTTATTCTAAGCTTGAGAGGAACCCTTCTTCGAGTGCAGTAGATCAGGGTCTGGATAAGAGAGTTCAGAAGCTGAGATGTAGTCCTAGAGCTAAGCTGCTATATTGGAAGTTTAAGCACAATATAGTGGCGTGCGTAGCTAATTTGGCTAGAAGGATAGGGGGTTCCCCTCTTTGCTATTTCTATGGAAAGGAAGATACAATGTTTCATTTTTTTTAGTGTATCATGGTCATAAAGCTCTGGGAAGGAACTCTTAACTTATCTTGGGATTTCATTCCAGACGAAAGAGATGTTTTCAATTATATTTTGGATGATGCCGATAACTGGACTAGTGACAAACTGGAATCTGTTATTAATCTGATGTGGATAGTATATGATGCTAAAAATAATGTTAGACATAATCCTACCTTGTCTTGGATGGTTGTAATAGATCAGAATCTAGCTTTTGTAATGACAAGTAATCTGGATAGGAAGAAAAATTCGGTTGCTAATCCTCCTAAGTATGAGTGGTCTCCTCCTTTGCAGGACAAGACCGAAATCAACTGTGGAGTTAAGAGAAGAAGAGGGCAAGGGAAGATTGTCGTTGGTTCGATTAGAAATGCAGAAGGAAGGATTCTAATGGCTTTTAACAAGATCATGACAGTTTCTTGTTCTATGCTTGCAGCTGAGATTCAAGGTCTAGTTTTTGCTATGAAACGGGCGATAGAGGAAGGGCTTCAAGATATGGAGATTGATGTTTGCAATCAAGATATCTATGACTTCTTATCCTTAAAAGTCTCTAGGAATCAGAGATGTTGTCGGTCTGATAGATGGGAACAGATATACCATGTTTCTGATATTTGTAATATAAGTAAGATTAGCCTAGATGATTCAGGGTGTAATTTCCTAGTACTTCTTATTTCCTATCTGTACAATAGTACTATATTCTTCCAGCACTGGGTAGGAGAAAACATTCCTTACAAGATTGAAATATCTTGTACTTTTGATGTGAATGGTGTTTCTGTTTGATATATATATATATATATGAAGTAGAATCCAAGTTTATGATTAAAAAAAAAAAAAAAAAAAAAAAAACCCTTTCTAACTCGCCCTAAACAGTTAGCCTCTGCTAATAACCAAGCCCCATGAGATGTTGACTACTCTCACTCTCAGTGACACTTCAATTTCAAAAAAAAAAAAAAAGAAGACTCCTCTCAGTTCCTGAATCAGTACTCATCAAATTGACGATGTTCATTTTATCTCTCTTGAGGTCTCAGTCAGAGAGTATCGAAAGCGCCTACTTCTGCCGCCAGATGATTTTCAACGAGGGAGGCGTTGATGGAAAGGGCTTACATATACTCATCAAGTTTCTCTTTGTCACTCAAAATTCTTTCTCTGAATGTCCTTCCCTCCCCTAATCCACATTAAATCTAGGGATGTTAGCTTTTCTTCCTTCAGCACTTCCGTGATCGCTTCACTCTAATAAAAACAATAAAAGCCATAGGAATTTTAACTTCCTGGTTAGGTTTACCGAGTACATTCGATCTCGAAATCAGTCGAAAGGAGAAGTGTTAGTACGTGAAAAATGGTTGTACCCGTTGGTGACATAGCAAATGTTGTCCAATTAGCGGGACTCGACGCAGTATCGATAATCAGATCAATAGTTAAAGCGGCGAATCGAGCCCGGATGCATAAGAGGAACTGCCATCAGTTTGCGAATCACTTGAAATTGATAGGGAACTTACTGGAGCAGATCGAGCTCTCTGAACTAAGGAATGATCCGGCAATTAGAGAGCCCATTGAACAGCTTGAGGATGCCCTGAGAAGGGCTTACCATTTGGTGCATAGCTGCGAGCATAAGAGTTTCTTGTACCTCTTTGCAATGGGCTGGAACATTGTTCATGAATTCAAACGGTCCCAGCAGGAGATTGATTTCTGTTTGGGGATTATGCCCCTTGTTAATCTCGTACACAATAACCGTATCCAGGTACATATGTTTGATATGCCCTGTTGATTACCTTGAACTTCCGCATGCTGATTTAGTATTTGTCTTCTTTTAATATGATTTGACTGTTCATATTTACACGGTTTGTTGTTCGGCGCCCGTTGAAATCAATCGACTGAGATGGTAGATGTAGGTCATTTGTTGCTCTTTGGCATAATCTCCTGACAATATTATAGGAATAGAATAACCTAATCGGTAAACCTCGGAACAAAAGGCAATTTGTTTTCTAGTGGCGTATTCAGAACAAAATAAGTTTTGGCGTCTTCTGAAAGTTCAGAGAGTGAAGCACGTATAAATATTCTGTCTGGGATGTAAAGTTTCAATTTGCCAGGTGTGAAAGCTCCAGTATAACGGTACATCATACTTTTGACTTCTGGCAAATAGCCAAAGTCGGCCCTTTCTTGGTGATATGCATAGAAGGAATATATATTATTCAGGTTACGTCAATGGCTTGAACTTCATGAAATGTGGAATTTAACATCTGTTTTCTCATTAAAGATGTTATCCAATGCTGCAGGAAAGTTTGGAATGGATACAGAGAGACAGACGAGAATATAAACTGGACCATGAGGAAGAAAAAGTGCATGTGGCTGTTCTGAAACAAGAACCCACATTAGCTGATACGGTAGTGTTACAACAGTCTCTTCACCGTTCCTATCATTATGTTCCCTTGGAAGAGGTGCTGCAAAAGGAGATTGAGAAACTTCAGCTCGAGCTTCAGCGATCACAGTCAGACCATGACAGCATTTGATTAATCTACTGTGTGGTTTGGCTGAGCATCTGAAGCAACATGTGACGCAGCCTGCCCATAGGTATTCTCCTCCAAGTTTTGGTAGGATGCTGTTCAGATACAGGGATTACTTGTTGATCTTTGTTGACGGAACAATTCCATTGCAGATCTTCTTTGACGGGACAATTCCATTTTTTCATCCGGCATTTTTTATCTTGTTATATACTAGTATATGTCAGTGTGTTTGTGCGTGTAAGCATATTATACGAGACTGAACATGTACACCACTAACGTCATTGGACATAGTTTACAAGAGGGTTCATGAACTTTCATTTTATTTTTACAAGAGGGTTCTTCCTTTTCTTATGAACTTCCAATCTATGATAGTTGCTGTGGAGTCTACCTGGAAAAAAATGTCATGACAGGTTGCTTATGTTGACTCCAGGGATAGCAGGCCTGTCTCTTCTAGTAATGATGTATCGTCTTCAGAGCAATACCACGAAAGGAAGGATGAGCGACATTACAAAATGAAGGGTGACCAGTATAATGAAAAGAAGGAATGGCATGCCGATCTACTTGGCTGTTGTTCGGAGCCTAAGTTGTGTATGTTTGTAAAAACTCTATTCGGTTGCTCAACATCTTAACTTATACCCAGTGTTTTATACTTTTATAGTCTGATCAGAACCCAGGTTCATCATGTCTTTTGGTTGCCAGGTATCTGTACGTTTTGCTATCCTTGTGGAACTTTCTCAGAGATTGCTTCATTCACGACGAAGAAATCTGTATGTAAGTAGCTTAATGAAATTACTAGTTTCTTGCTCGAACAGAGGAAGCTACAACCTAAATGTTAGAAACATGGACTAGATTTTCCTCCGTTGGGTTGATTCATCAGTGAGTTTGGTTGTGAAACTAAAATCCTTTCTGCACCTATTATATAGCCCCAGAACAAGCATGCTGTGAAATCATGGCATATTCGTTAATCCTTTCTTGTTGTTGCTACACCTGCTGTGTTCGAAGGAAGCTCCGTATGAAGCTGAACATCAAGGTATCCCTCTCTTTAACTCAGTTTTGCCGGCACCTAAACTGATGGTTAACAAAACCTAGATTCTGAAATACATTTTTTTTTCATTTTCTTCCAAGTTGATCAGCGAAAGGAAAATGAAAATGCATGTTTCTTACTTCTTCTGGAAACACAAAATTTTCATCACTGTTCAAAACAAACATTGATTTGCCTCTCTTATGACATGGCATGGCATCTTGGTGCTGCTGAAGGGAGGTTCATGTGATGACTTCCTATCACATCTGCTATGTTGTTGCTGCTCTCTGGTCCAAGAAATGAGAGAACTTAAGAACAGCGGGATCAAAGGAGGTATTGAAACCTTTTGCAATCGATAATTAGTCTTGCTATTTCCATCGTGGATAATTCATGAAATCGGAGCATAGTAAGACCTATTAGTTCAAGTAGATTCTATATGACAACGCCTGAAGTCAGTCTGATCTTCGTGATCTTTATTTTCAACGTTGACACTTAGCAGGCCAAGTCAATTTGAGCACAACCACCACTGCGCCTCCGCCGCAGCGCATGAAGCTGTAAGCAATGTATGCAGAAAAATTCTGCTGTGCCATTGCTTTAAGGACGAGATAGGATGAAAATTGGTCAATCTAAAGAGGTGGTTTAGCACAGGCTAATTCTTTATTCACCAGTAGTGGCGTTATTTTCTTGTGCTTTTCCATCTGTCTCCTTTGACTGAAGGAGACAGATCCGAGCTCTTCATTTTTCTGTTGCTAGTTGAAGGCATAAATTCTGATATAAATTGATGGCTTCTTCCTTCTGATGTGTATATAGGGTAGACACTGAGCTCGCCGCTCTACTAAGTGAAGGCACAAATATTTGAAGCCCGTGGATAGAAAGACATGTTTTGAAACTCGGTTATAGATTCGGTATTGTTTAGATTTTCTTTAGAATAAAATTCTCACGAAAGATATACATTATCAAGTTTTCTAAGGCAAAACTTTTGTTTCTTTATAAAATGCATCTAAAGATATCTTCTCGTGAAAGCTTCAGCTTGTGACGTCCTAGGGCAACGTAAGAATACCAACAATCATAGACCAAATAAAACAAGAATCCCCATCCATTCTAGACAACAAGGTCGTCTAATATATTGCGCAAGCTATATATACAAACCAAAAGTTTACTAACAAAGCATTAATCATCTAGGTGACGCAAGAAGTTTGGCCTATGAACTAAACCGAAAGTTGTGCACACCCAAGGACATGCTTGGAATTAGGAGAATCAAAGCATCAGATAACAATAAAAGGAAAATAAAAGTTCCTACGACAACAACAAAGCAACAAAGATAAGTCTATCACCTAAACATCCAACGGGAGAATATACACGAACCATCTATGCAAGAGACCCACAAGGATCACAAAACCCTACCTCATAAGAAAAACTAAGTATCATTGAAATTAGGGGAAGTAGATGACTTGGGATCCTGATTCTCTATTCTTTTTAACCATTATATGTTTACCTTTCCAAAATGCAAATTATGACTTCAAAAACGTCCGTCACTAATGCTCCTGACATCACACAGCAAATGAAAAAAGTGAAAAATTGTGTATCCTTTTTTCTTTCCAACACCTCTATACTTTTATTAAATTCTAACATGGGTTTCCACCTTCCCCCTTCCTATGTTGTGTAATCCTAACATGGGCTTCCTACGTAGCTCTTTCGCGAATTAGAAGCTGGCGAAGATGCCACCTTATTAGGCGGCATCATATTGTCTTTTTCTATATTTGTCTTTTATAAGTTTTAAAGTTTATTAAAAAAAATTATAGTGTCCACCCATGGGGTATTGGGAAATTACAATGCCCACTCATGAGCTTTAGAAAATTACAATACCCACCCATGAGATATTTGCAAAATACAATCCCCGCCGATGAGCTGTAAAAATTACAATATTCACCTATGTAATTATTAAAATGAAGATCTTAGTAAAGATTATCTTGATAAAGTGATTCAGCAATGTAAACCAATTAAAAAGAAACCTAAATTTACCCCGTGCAATGTTAGAGTGAGAAATTGATGAAAAATCACACAAAATTTACAAGAAATTGTAATGTATTCTCCGCTTTATTGTTATAGCCCAGAGTTTATTGCATTTTATTTCGTCACAAGTGGGCCTTATATGGATGTATTCTGGATTCAGGACATGGAAGTCCTTCTGATTAAAGGCAAGGACGAGGAGGTCTTTTGCCATTGGGAATTAGGTAAGGGTTAATTAAGTTAATAAATTCCTTTATTAACTTTCTTTATCGCGTTTTGAATCACGTTTTGTTCCCACAATCAGTATCCCCATCTTACAGTTATCGAGACGCTCCCTCTCTCTCCCTCTCTCTCAACGCCGCTTCTTTTCTCGATCAGTCAAGACTCCTTTGATTCTGCTGGTAAGGTTCAACTGTGGATTGCTCCGCCATCGCGAATTGCTGGTTCTTCGAGGTAGGGTTGTCAGATTACTCTGTTCGTTAATTCTTCGGTTCCTAAGTTCTCCTCATTTTGATTTCCTCTGCAATCTGATGGTGATTGTTGGTTCCTGTGTCTCGATCAATCCTCTTCTGCTGTTGGCTTCGTCTGTGATTTCATCGTCAGAATTCAGGTGAGGATTGTGTTGTAGTTTTTGGATTGCAGTTTTAGTTTCAGGGTTAAGTTTGTGTTTCTGATTTGGGGTTACAATTGTGTCCTGGTCAGAGGTTTGGATCTGCACTTTTGGATTGCATTGCCGGTTTGCTTCCGGGATTCTGCATGGTTGGGCTCTACTGTTTCTGATTCGGGGTTCGTCGGTCAATTATTGAGGTAGGTGGCTGATGGATTCAATTAGTGTGTTCAGCCTTGGGGAGTTTCGTTCCAGTTTTGAATTTTGATTGTGATCTGTCTTGGAATTGTGGTTGTGAACTGTCTGTTTAACGTCGTTTTAATGTCTACAAACCCCCAAGGATGTTTTCTGCAAACTTATAATGTTTTGACATTGTTTGGTGCTTCTGTTCGTGTGGAAATCGCCTCTGTTAATTGAGTTATTCGGCGCGTCCGAACTTCCGTCCGAACTTGGAAGTTCGGACAGGCCCTGTTTCGCTTTGATTCTTCTGAAGTTTTGTCATGTCTGAACTTCCGTCCGAGCTTCGATGTTCGGACGGGGTGCGAGGACGAGTCCGACTTACAAGTCTCGAATGGTGTCCGAACTTGTAAGTCCGGACAGAAGTTCGGACACACCCATCTCCTTCTCTGATTTTGCTTCGACTTGTGTCCGAACTTTGACATTCGGACACATGTTCGGACTTGGCTCTGTTTTGACCTTAACTTGCCCGTTTGAGCTCCGTTTTGACTTCCGTTTGCGGGGTTGGATTCCCCTTCTAATTTCCAAGCTATCTATGTGCTTTCTGGTGCCTTGGTGCACATATGCTTAATTGTTTTAAGCTTTTGTTTTGGGACCTAGTTATCTCTGTATCTGAACGTTTGGATGGCTGGTTTAGTTGTCTCGTAGCGCGCTATGTAGGATCCTTCTGTTTCACGGGTGATGTTCCCCGTTCTGTTCACAGGTGTTCCACATGTTCTGTTTACGAGTGAGGTTTCCTCATTCTGTTCACGAGCTATTTGCTCGTTCTGTCTGTATGCTGTGATCAACTAGTGTCCCGCCCTGTTTTCTTATTCTGTCTATATCTGACTCTGTTTAGTCCTTTAGTGAAGGGACTTCTGCTTCTGTTTTCTGACATATTCAAGGATTCCTTTCGACTCCTTCTGATTCGATATTATGCTTAAAATGTTTTGAGCATGCTGGTTGATGAAGTTGGTCATCTACTGGGCATAGTTGTTTGCTCATTCCCCTACTTTATCTAACATTGCAGATTGGTCAGCGAGGGTCACTTTGCTCAGCTTCTGGAGTTTAGTTTGTTTTGTTATTACGATGCTTTTGAGACATTTGTATTTGACTTTGAGCCTTTGGGCCTCTTCAGTTAGCTTCCGCTTTTGTTATTCGTTTGGTGGGTTTTGTAATGACTTTTGGGATGTTTAAACATCACTTTGTTAATACTTTTATGCAAGTATTCGTTGTGGGCCTTGTTTGATTATTTGTTTAAGTTCCATTATTATAGTCTTGCGTTATTAAGTAATAATACGCGGCGTGTAATACCCCTAGCTCCTAGGCCAGTGTTTGGGGGTGTTACATTTATCATTGGTTTTGCTTCTTTAATTATTCTCTTAGGTATCTTTCATTATTTGACTTCTTGTAACACCCCAACTATAAACATCATACTTAACAACTGATCATAGCGGAAATACTACACAACACTTAACTCAATTGACTGGTGTTACACGCCATTAGCCACTCACGTGGCTAACAAGGCTAATACATACACAATGTACCGGTCTGATGGACAAGATTACCTAACATTAAACTTTACAATTCTACTTCATATCTAAACCGAGACAAATACACTTACTTTACAACTGTACCGAGTTCATTACAATTTACTTGCCGATCACAGTTTCGGTCTTACTATACAACAACTACAATTACGTAAGAGGTTTCATAACTACCCATGCATAAATAGCCACCCCGTCCTACTCTCGAACGGCTACCAGCTCCATTGTACCTGAAATGTAATGGATGGCCCCAAAGGAGCTCAGCACCTTTCCTGGCATGGTAATCATGCAACCTGCATACTACCGGGCCACGCACAACTAATTGTCGTCTGAGCATGCGGTTGATTATATTTAAATCATGCATGAAATACTATAAACACACAATACAATCAACAGGAAATCAACACTGAAATACATTCATCAAGTATAACACATTAACGTTTATTAGATCACATTTCTTGGTCTTTACACCATGAGGGCTTTTACTTCAAAGGCTTCATTCTTATTGGTTAACACTTAACCATTTTGTTCGGGCTACAACCCTCTACTTCTCATAAATAAACTTGGCATTGTTTTTGATAATCACATACATGTACATCTCAACATTCGTCACACAACGATACACACAACATAACTCCGAAACGGGTCACGTGGGGATCCGTACAGGGGTAAGAGTTTAGTCAACTTTTATAGAGCCTAGAGGACGATTTGTCCTCATGTCAAGCTTGATACATAACACATTGTCGTTCTGTTTATCGAACGAATAACTTACACAAGGTGTGTCGGATCTAAAGGATCCAAGCACGTCATACACAAATCCCCCTAACCCCGAACATAAGTCAAGGCAGGAGAGCCAGCTATAGGCTCGTGGGAGATTGAATTCCAAGAAGGAAAACAACCATAGATAGGAGAGAGTTGAAACTAATATAAATATCAACTCCCATACATACGCGCTTGACCGGGACTACCGGATTCCTCACCCCCCCCCCCAAATTATACATGGTTAGAATCTCCCTCCGTGGGGCTTTCACATCATATTACATTATGTTACTCAGGTCCAGTCAGACACACAGGGGAGATAAACACATTCGCACACAACAATCCACAATTAAGACATGAATAGCCATAGTTAGAACGTTCTTGTAGGTTGGGACGTTAAATCTGTGTACCGGTCTCTTATGTGATCCTAGAGTCGGTTAACTACGGGTTAACACATAGTCGAGGTTAAACGGTATCGGATGAAACTCGCCACATAACTAAATTACTGTAAACTCATTACATGCTTTATCTTATAAGGTGATAAACATCCAGAAATCAAATAGGCATACAAGCCGGTGTAACCCGGTAGAACATAGAGGTTGCAAGAAAACCATACCTTTCACCTTGATGATGGCTAGCCTAACATAACGATCTCTCAGTCCCGGCTGCCCTTTCAACTAGTTCTCGTTCCTATAATTCATTCGGTCGAACAGTTAATTTCTTTCATTAACCCCGACTACTCGTTAACACCTATGACACTTTCTTGTCAGTTCTTACATTTCGTTAACCTCTCAATTATCACCCACATTATCTCAAGGTTTCTCATTAGTTCACACTTGTGATTATAAGTTCCTAATGTTGTCGTTAACATTAACTTATAATTCTTAACTCCACATTCTATCTCACACTTGTTCATACTTCTAATGACCTTTAAATGTCATTAATCAAGTCCTAACAACCTTGTAACATCATTACCATTTGATTTCCTATCATTTAAACTCATTTATACACATTTTGTAACATTTCCGTGTTGGTCCGGGACAAGGTCCGGATCTTAAGTCCCTGACCACACTGTCTCGGAACTCTCGGCTGATTTTAGACCTTAGTCCGGGTCCTTGTGCTGGAGTAAAGTCCCGAACCAGGCCATTGTTCTAACTCTCGGCGCATTTTGACATGTGTTTCGGGACCTTGTACTGGACCTAGGTCCTGGACCAAGCTCCAGAATTGTTAAATTTGACAGTTTAAATTAGCTTTTCCAACCTTGTTTCTTGCCCATTTCTTTCCTAGTCTTCCCACGTGTTTTCTAACATATTTTAACACCTTAATCACACTTCAAATCTCCTTAATCTATTGACTAAATTTGTCACTCAACCTTGATTTTACTACACAAATTTCCTCTTTATTTCTAACACTTGTAACTTAGTTTTCCTAGGTTCTATAGTTACAGATTTTTCTCCCAACTCTCATTCTCTTAATTGGTTCCCAACTAATGCATTATTAGTAAGCCACTATCATCATTTTCACTCCAAGTTTTAACCCACAACATAACTCACTTCCAATCTAGTTCTAAGGTGAATATTTTACCAAATTGATTTTTAAACACACCTAGCTAAACCTAGGTCATTACTTCTTACAAAAACACTTAAAACTCTTAATTTCTACAAACTTTTACAAAGTTTGCCTGCAATTTAACATGCCCTCATTATTTATTCAGCTCACCTAAAACAGCTTATTCACCACATTTATTCTAGGCACTAAACACACTTCGGTTTTGAAATACCCCTAACTAATTAAACATTGATTAAACATTTAATCAGTTAAATTAAGGGCTAAACATGCCTTAAAATCAATTTAAAAACAACAATCATCAACATAAATTAAATATTACACCCTTTGACCGTTTAGGGCAAATATATGCCCAAATGAACTCATTAGGATCTAAAATTAATTCCTAACCATAAACACATTAATGAACATAATACAATTATTGGATAACACTCCAACATAAATAACAAGCATTAACATGCTTAAAAGTCACTTAGGGCAAAATGTGCTCTAAGAAACCTTAAAGGCCTTATGACCTCCATTTGATTCCAAATTGAATTTATAAGTTTAATAATCATGTAATGGATTTAATAAAACCATTACCAAAGGAAACCAAGCTCAAAAACAAGCTTTAACACAAAATTTGTCTTAAAACACCTTAAAGCACATTTTTGTGTATAACTCCAAAAGTATTGGTTTTATACCACTTTAAGGACTAGATTACATTCATAATAACATTTATGTGACATTATACACCACATTGTAAAGTCTAAATCAAAGTTTACAAATAAAATCAAAATGGGTGAATTTGGGTGAATAGTATCCAAAAATAACATTTAATTACTTAATTTAACTAATAGTCTAAAAATTTCTTGACCTTGGCTACTAATTGCCGCCTAATAGGCAGCTTATCCTCACTTAATAGTCGGCTCCAACTTACGTAAATGTGACTCCTAAGTACCCATTTCATAAAGTGACTTTAATACCATTTTATGACATATATTAATTAAACTCACCCTTTCCACCTTGGCAGCTCCCTTGCGCCAGTTCTAAGAGCTTTCCCCATTCTGAAGCACACTCTAAATAACTAGTAAAGCTAATGAGTCATCACTACTATTCTTTAAACTATATTATTTTCCTTTATAAGATAAGCTACCTATTTCTTCATCCATATCTTATCCCAACCGTAAGCAGCCCTTCTTTACCTCTCTTATCAGCTGAACAACAACAAAATATCCTCCCATTTAATTACCCATAATTGGCTATTAAATAAAGTAGTATTATCTTGCTTTATAAAGTAAAAACCTACCTTCTTACCCCACTTCCTCCTTCCAACCGAGAGCAATTGCTCCAAACCCTCTCTTCTGCTCCTCCATGACCGTGAGCAAGTTCCATCTTACAAGAGAAACTCCAAGAGATCTAGGTAAGCTCTTAAGTCACAAATGAGTCCATTATCTTCCTCTCTTCTTCTTCTTCTTAATGAGCTGACCAAATATCATCTTCACCCATCCATTTAGAGGGTATATGCTGCTAGAAATAGGGGCGTGTTAAGGCTGGGAACAGGAAGAAAGGAGGGGGAAATCCAACTAGTTCATTTAAGGTGAAATCATGCTCATCTTCTTCATTTCATTACCAGTTTCTCTACCTGATTTTTCAAGCCTTTTTCTCTTCTTATTGACGTGTATTTTTGGTGGAGATACAACCCCATGATGTGCTGCTTCTCATGGTGCTAATGAGCCTAGTAAACATCATTTATACAAGGTAGAATACAAATACCTTACCCCCTTGTCATTACCGATTTAAGTACTGGTTTAAGTAGTGTTTGTAACACCTTATTTTGATCCAATTTACAGGCGCAAGGAGCCCCATTTAATCCTAGTATAACCAAGGTAAAGTCATGACATTACTAGCTTATGTTAGGGCTTAATTAGTCATTAATGCTACAAGGCTAACACATGATATTTTCCTTGCAAAAATAGTGGCGCATGGTTATTTAAACCATGGGAACATGCTGTCCAAAAATGCTAGAGAGCAAGTGTGTGAGAAAGCTAGTCAAACTAAGGTAATTACTACCTAAATGATATGATAATTAAGTGTGTATATGAACTAGGGTTTAAAGACTAACCCTAAGTATATATAATGTGTAGCCGTGAGCTGGAAGTGGAAGTTGGTTGGTTGATTTGCTATTAAACAAGTAAGTACATTAACCATGCATAATATAAAGTTTTTATGTGATTTTGTTACATTTTAATGTAGGCTATGAGTGAGAAAAGGATTCAAATGACTTAATTAAGTGTTGAATGGTTAATTAACACTTTTGGTTAGTTTACTATAATTAAGATGGCTTATAATGCCATGAACATAATTTAAGTGGTTAAAATGCAAGTTATAAAAATATTGTGGGGAAAATAAAGAAAACCGAATACTTACAAGGTTATATATAACCTAAAGGTATTAAGATGTTGTATAACATTTTTGGGTAATTAACCTAATGTATATATGACACATCATGTCATGGAAACTAATTAGTTAGTTAAAATGCAATTTATAAATATTGTTACAAGTATGTATACCAAACCGTGAGCTTACAAGGGATTTTATGGCCAAACTATATATTAAAATGTTGTATAACATATTTAGTTAGTTAACCTAAGGTTTAAATGACATATTATGTCATATGGATTTATTTAGTGGCTAAGACATAATTTTAGAAACATTATGAAAAACATATACCAAAGCCGTGAGTTGTTTAGTCTTTTATGACATTTATATGTATTTTATATCATAAGTTAAGGTTTGTATTAAGGCCATGTACTTTAGGTCATTAATTTTATGTTTAATTAAGTTTAAAGTAAGTTTATAATTAATTAAATATTACCGAGCACACCTTGGGATTAGTTTGTAATTAAAAATAAATTTAAGAGGCTAAATAATAATTATAGCCGAAAACTATATATTAAAAGGTTATTAAATGAATTTTATAAAGTTTTATGAAATTTGGGGTCAAATTGTAATTTCTAGAAAATTTGGGTCAAAACTGTAATTTATTGAAACTATGGTCAAACTGGTGGTCAATGGGTCAATAAAGACCATGTTTGAAGCTTTGACCAAAATTAATTACATAAGTAGTTAAATTATGAACTTATAATAACATTATAAGTTAAATATTGAATTTACAAAACTACTGGGGTACAAAACATAAATACCGAAAATTTGGTGTTCAAACAGCAAATATAACACTTAATAACATTTGGGTAAGTTTAGTAATTTTTGGAATTAAATAAAAGGCTATACATTAAGATAAGTGTATAATATAAGGTTTTAATGATATTAAAATATAGGTTATAAAACCGGGTAGAATTGCAAATATGCAAAGTGTGTGGGGGGAGAAAATAAATTAAAATGGCCTTAGGGCCTGTTCGAAATTTGACTCGCCTAAACTATAGGTTATAATGATTTATGAAATTAAATACTATAATATATAGTATAAGTAACATTGTATAATATATGTGGTCAAAAGTGTAATTATAGAAACTTGAGTGTTAAGATGTAAATCAGAACAGACCCAAGGGCTGTTCGGAAATTTTGCAAACATATAACCATAGGTTATATTCATTATATGGTTAAAATGATAAATAAAGTATATGTTACATTAAATAATATGTGTGGTGAAATTGTATTAAATGAAAAGTACATAATATGAAGGAAAATAAAGTTATGACATATGTGCCCAAACCGGCAATAATATAGTTTTTATAAAACTATAGGTTATAATGTGTTATAAAGTTTTAATGTTATAAATATGATATTTATAACATGGTATAAATGTGTGGTTATTATGTAATAAATAGAAACTATGGGAAGTGATGAAATAATAAAGTATAAAATAAGGGCCCTTCGGCCAATTAAATGTAGTTTCCAAAACTATATATTATAATGTTAAATGAGATATAAAAATCATATCATATAATATAAGATGTAAGTTAACATTGTATGATTTTATGTGGTCAAAACATAGTTTATGAAACTATATGCCATTAGCGCAAATATAACATTCTAGAATGAATGTATAAACTATAGTTTACAATGATATAAATACTATAGATATTATATAGTATCATGTGATTAAATGAAATAATTATCATTAATAATATTCACATGAAATAACGTGACAATTAATGGAGAAATAGAATTTATAAAATAAGGTTAGTATTAAAATAAACCTTAGGAATTATAATATATGTCATGAAATGTTACCAATATTAAGATAAGGTTCCTAATATAAATTGCATCAAATAATGCAACAAATGAAAATAATCATCTTAC